>JADAQX010000914.1:0-19406 GCA_015476325.1 Cardiosporidium cionae | reverse complement strand
GCGGCAACTGCGAATAAAAGTGCACTTTCCCCTACAAAGCTCGTCGCCTTGAATGAGATGCACTTAATTACGATCTTGACGAGAGGAATAAGACTTAAACCGAGCTAAGAATTTATTTCGTAACGAATTATCATTTTCACTCCGTTTCCTGCTGAATAGATGAATGAAAGCATTTTCGTTTTTTTTAGTGACACTCGCAAGCCATATATATCACGTTTTATGTAGAGAAAGTTCCATTTCCCATATAAAAAATAAGAATACAGAGAAAACACTTTCCTTGCCACCAATGTAGAAGTAGTCTATTTAAACGCCCAACCGTATGCATACAAAGAGTAAAGAAGTATAAACAATCGGAGTTTATAAATTGGAAGAATGCAATAAAATATGGTAGCGCCAATACATATAAAAGCCACGTTCACTATGCTCCGGTGTGAGACCATGATTTGCAAAACAAGTATTTTATGTCTTCGGCTTATAATGGATACGAATGAATGGCAGTTGTAACAATCGAAAGCAGTAGGCATTTGCGCAATTATTATTAGTTTAGATCCAATTATTGTTTGCATTCCTACTTACTCTACGTCCCTAAGTGAAGAATGAGATACTTCGTACTTTCGCAAGTCTTTCCATTTTTAATACGGCTCTGGCGTATTGAAAAATAGGAAGTTCTATTCTTATCTGCAGAGAAATATTGATGTTAAATAATACTTTCCTTTGCTTAGTAACAGAGGGTCTTGTAGCATATACATACATATATATACACACTAAACGCACATTTCCTGATCGACAGAAACGCAAATGAAAGTTGACTTTTAAGAAATACCAGTATTACACTCTCCAAAACAGAATGATTTTTCGCGTATGATCAACATTCTTAAGAAAGCTTGTATATACCTTATGCCCTTCTTTCCTGTTGCTACAATCTCACACATTCCGCAAGAAAAAAGAGAAGACTAATTCCATCTGGTTTGATAGTACAGAAAGGAGACAATGTGCAGGCACTTAGGGGGGAGGTAATTGTATCATCCTCGACAATTTTACGCATTACATTGGATAGTTCTGTTTGGATAAGTTGGCTACATCCTGCTTGTCCAATACCCACATGTTACATTCACAGATATACATTAGCTATATATTTTTTTCGATGCACCGGGTACGTACGATGTATTCCAAAAATATGCATTACTTAATAAAAGTTGTAACAAACGGGATTGTAGCGTAAGTGGATAGTAAATAAGTAATGTTTATTCATGTTAATTAATGCTAGGTTACGTAATTAATGTTTAGGTCAAGTAATTAGTATTTAGGCTAAGTAATCAGTATTTAGTATTTAGGCTAAGTAATTATACCGTGAGTAAGTAGTGTAGGAATGAAAGTGAGTTAACGAAATGATGTATGTTAGGACTAAGTTAAACCATGCGGAAAGTAGTTACGGGATAGCCCGGGTAGTGGTGAAAAGTAAGGTACGAGTTGACTAGGTCTGTATTTGAATGCGCACAAATACAACCGACGTTGACGAGCAACCAAGAATTTTGACAACTAACATACTCGTAGAAATAAACGCAGAATTGGAGCTAAAGGGGGAGTGAGGAAGTCTTTTTATTCTAGACGTTTCTAATGACAATTGTTTATACGCAATTAGGCAAGAAGATATGTTTTAATCTAACTATTATAGTCTAACTTATTTTAGCATGTTTAATCTTTCAATATTCCCTCGATTAAATATTGGTGCAACATTTATAGTTCGCCTGTTCTTAAATTTCTTCGTTGCTGTTTGGAATTGTTTGTCGTAAGTTCTTTCCAATTGTTTACTTATTGTCGCATGTAAAATTCAACTCTTACATTCGCTCATTATAGAACAACAGAGATAACTCAAAATATCTCAACTCTAACACACAAAGTTAATTTGGGGAATTTGCTAAGATGAATAAAATTGTTGACTGGGATTTAGATCACTACAATAAAAATGCTACGGTTGTCCTGTTCCGAAAGGCCTGTGTTCAAGTGTTTAAGTTGTTCGCTTATAACTAAGAATCCCTAGAAAAAAATTTCAGGGCCATACAAGACAAGATTGCAGCGTGCAGGCTGGTCGATACAAGTTTAGCCCTTAGAACATCCCATACCTTTTGCAAAGCGCGAAGCGGTGATTTTACATTTTCATTGTTGATGCTGGATACTTTTCCCATCATCAGCAATAGCAGAGACATGAAAATACCGCAAAAAACAGAAATCAAGGTACTGAAAATACTAGCAACCGGTAAAATCCCCAAAAGCATTACAAACACTGTGCAGTTTATACTTGCGAACTCTTTTCTGAAGTGCATAAAGAATTCGGTGGTATCAGTACGTATAATTTTGTGTCAAAATTGATTCCACTAACCTTCAGCTATTCTTGTGCTACCCCATTTTTTGGTAAGCTTTTAGTGGATATTTCTTTGTTATAGCACATTTCACCAACGTGTTTCTCAAAAATTGATACTGCAAAATGTACAGCGGACAATTCTCCGCTTTCTCTGCATTTCGGGGTATGATGAAAAAAACCCGGGGGCTGTTTTATCTACCGGATTCGTTCTTATTTTATCCCTCTGCTACCTTCCGCCGCTCTACACACCTCCACTTGTCAAAAGATAATACTTGGAACCTTGGCATAGCATTCGCCTTTCGAACTCGTAATATGACGGAACGTGCGATGGGATTATCACAAGATTCTTGTACTTGTTCATCATTCCCAACTGTTAATTCGACTCTATCACTAGCATCTCTTCACTCTCATAATTACTCTTCGCCGCTCTCTACACTGGCTGTCAATCGTGCTTCCACTGTTTCCTTTATCAGCGGTTGCTACTTTTGCACAATGACAGACAGCACCTACTTGATAAAAGTGCCAAACATGGGAGACTCAATTACTGAAGGCACGATAGGCATGTGGAAAAAGGCAGTAGGAGATATTGTTGCAGGGGATGAAGTTATATGCGTTGTCGAGACTGACAAGGTGAAATGAGAAAGCTGCGAAAACACGGCACGTGCGTGAGCGTTTCTCTGTTTAAAGGAGTTGTCAATGTTTTTCTTAACTTTTTCTCTTTTCTTGTTCCAAAATGTTTCTTTTTTTAAAATTGCTTCTGTATCATCTCTCGGTTATTACAGGTTTCGGTTGATATTCACGCCGATATTGGAGGGCGGATTATTTCTCACGCTGCTGAGGAAGGTTTGTTACTCAGTTGCTGTCTTCATATTTCTTTGTGTTTATTACTTAAACATGTTCTTAATGTTACAGGTGAAACAGTATATGTTGGTGGAGATTTGGTAACACTGGACGTCAGAGACAACGAACTCCCACTAACTGAACTGGTACAACTTAGAGACAAAAGTACAACTTTCGGTGAACCTAGTGATGTTCCCTTTGATGCGAAAGCACATGCTTCTTCTCGCAGTTTTTACAAGTCATCAATTCAATTTCCTGTTCGTAAAAATATTATCGCAACGAAGCAAAATTTGGAAATAATTGTTGAGCGAATCAGTTCATCAGAGGAGCCGGCTGTGGAAAATGTTTCCAGGTGGATATTTCGTTGAATAAAGAAGAGATAAACACGCTGATGAATTTTTTCCGATCGCTAAATGTTTTCTTTTGTTTTGATAATTTCTACTAGATACGAAGAAGGAAACCTCCCTAGTAAATATAAGCCACGTTTGCTAACTGATGAAGAAATTAGCGCAATAAACACAGGTGGAATTTTTGAAAACAAGGATTGGGTAGCAGGAAAATGGAAAACGATAGTCCAGGAAAATCGTACGTGAATGTTACCTCAGTAATTGCTTTTTCTCTGAGGCAAATGCAATTTAGAAGTCTTCAATCTCTTTCCAGTAGAGTCCGTTTTTAACAAAATTGTATCTTTTTTAAAATTTGATACTGACAATATAGTGCAAATATCTTTTTACGTTACTATGCTTAATTCCAAGAATTATGAACTTTTATTCTTGTTATTTCTTCTGTTATTCAAGTCGCGATAAATTGTACGTGCTGTTTCTTATTTTTTGGCTGCTCTTTTTTGCTTCTACCAAAGTTGAACGATGAGGCATGTTTGAGTTAATTAAAGCGTTACTCAAATGAGAGATTGTCTTCTCTTTTTCTTTGCTTAATCAATTCAGCCATTTTGTAGTATAATCATTTTCAAATGTGTGGTTCGTTATCAACTATTTTTTAAAATGGTTTAGTCGTAAGCGGGTTTGTCATTAGATGCTATTTAGAACGTTTCTTCATGATTGGAAATATCACTTTAGCACGGCAAATCATTCTAAGAACAATATTCCATTACATTTGGTCGATGTACTTGTGCTCTTATCAATGCGGACAGGTGTAGATTAAAGTAGAATGAGCTTTTTAATAAAAAAAGCGGAACAATATTGGAAGGCTTGTTCTTTACTGTTTATGATGCTTTTTGCAACTGAGTATGTTACAAAATTTGGTCGTTCTTATAGTATAATGGTTTGTTGTGAGTAGATATTATAGCTTCCGCATTGATATTGTCACGCTTCTCTTCAAATTTTGGTAGAAATGCAGACGCGACTAAAGCGGAAAACTGGTACCGTGTTTCGTTTGTATCTGTTTTTTTTTTTTTTAAAGACAAGCTTGCTCTAATGGTTGTAACGTGTCAATTCCCAAACAGACTTTTCTATTCGATAACCGAGTAAGTTGCAATTACGAAAATCATCCCATACAAAAATGCGATGATAGATTTAGTGCTGGTGATCAAGCAGCTATCGCTACTGTGAAACTCCGTTGCTTCAAATGTTTTTAAAACTGCACTAATTTTTTTTTGTTTGTGCAACCGGATATTCATCGACTCCATGTTACTTTCCAGACTAGCGAAATCAGTAACTAGCATTCATAAGTTGTGCCATATGGTCAAATAAGCATTCTGACACTGGTTGTATGTCGCACAAGACAATCGTTTGTGTAGTATTCTTCTGGTTTAAACAAGCACATCGTCCCAATGTTAGTGAAAATTCCCCGGTTATGTTTTCTTGTTCTTGATGAGCCTTTATCCAGTTATTCTCTTCTAATGACAATAATTATGAGGATAATACATAATTTTTTTAATTACCTAAGGAAAGCCTTCTTGCCCATCGCCAATATTGTAGGAATTTACCCAATTGTGTATTCGTAAGTTAAGTAAATTAGTAAAATGATTTTATCATGCAGTTTAGCGACGCCAAGGTGCGTGAAAATGGCTCAGACATGAGAAAAGTTGCTATGATCGGTTCTGAATATGCTAGATTCAATTTCATTACAGGAACAAAATTATTGTAATGCCAGGCAAATATTTGCATGCGGAGTCTTCTACTTAAGAAGGCTCAGAAAATATGTTGAATTGTCAGCAAACAAAAACGGCGCTGTGCCTGTGTTCCCTCGGGGAAAGTAGGCAAGTGCAGCTACAGATAGTTTGATTCTATTTGCTTACAAGGAGAAATCATTCATTCCAATGATGCCAAACATTTTTACTATCCTTCTTTAAAAGAAAATTTTTCAAAAAGGCTTGTTGAAGAGTTTCGGCAAATTTTCTGCCGGCAGAATAATTTGCGCACGAGTCATAATTTTGTCTGCGCCGGAATGTGCGGTTGCTTTTCATTTATTACAAAAGAAACTGCAAACGTGGCGCGTAGCAGCAAGCGCATGCTTTTCTCGCAGCACATACACCTTAACTGTGGTGGGAGTATGCAAACTCCAGCAAACCTCGTTAAAATAAAGCAGGACCGTGTTTCAACTTCAAATGCATTTAATTTTCAAAGCTGGCAATAATCCTGCTAAATTTTTTCAGTCTTTGGAGAAGTTTTCCTTTAAAACGTAAAAGATATCTGCTATAAGTACCGATGCATTTTTAGGATTGTTGCTAGATCAGACAAATGCGCTCGCTCGTTGCATTGAAATAAGCAAAGCATAGTCCTTCCATGCTACCTATTTTTGTCAGCCTCCCTCCATAGTACATGTTCTTATGGATTTCTTCATCATTGCGCATTATCTACTGAATTAAACTGCCTCCCATCCTATTTCTTTTTTTGCTGATTGGGCTGCGCATGCTCCACTGCTTTCTGTGATTGCACATAGATCATCTCGAGACAATTTTTGTTCTAGTGTGTATAATCGATTGCATTGATTTTATAACCTTTGTTACGTAATGCTGGGTGAATTTGCTTAATGCTGGATGGAGACATCAAGGGCGATCTCTCTGGCATGCAGTTGGCATCCTGCACTTGAATAAAATTGTATCTGTGTTACGTCTTGGCAGATCGCGGCATTAGATGTCTGATGGATTACGGATGGAATCATGCTTTTTTTCCCTACCTAAATTTTGTTCATTATTGGCTTCTAGCTGTTTTAATGGCGACTGTTTTTAAATCAACTTATGCCCGGGGAATAGGTAGCAGATTTATACAAATTTTGTTGAAATGTTTAAAATAAGTAAACGCTTCTCTTACCCTGCACGTTCTGATAGAGTGCATATACTTTCTAATGAAAGGGCACACCAGTTGATACTATTTAGTTACTGTGCTCCATTATATCGTAACGTGCATGCTCTACTGGCATTCCAATAGCATCATTTTAAGCTGACTCGCAATTTCTTGGTATGCGTGTGACGTCCTCATGTCATAAAGTATTTTCTTTTTTTTTAAAGAAACGGAAAATTGCCTAGTAATTAATTTTGAGTGTTGTACAATGCAGCTTCCCACAGATTGAACGCAAGAGGTTATTTTCAATCATTTCAACAGGTTCTAGAACCGCATTGGGCATATGATATAGTTGGTTTGAAGTCCTTGCGCGGCTTTTTACCGAAATTTTTTAGTTGTTCGCCTCAATATACTTCATACAATCAAGGAATTGTAAATACAGACAATTTTCAAGTATTTTTCCGAGACACGAAAAGAGGAATTATCTCCCCTTGGCATGAGATTCCTCTTCATGCCGGTATACTTATTTCTACGTCGGTAGCGTAAAATTGTTGCTCATTTAATTAAAAAATTACAGATTATAACAAACTATTTATCGATTAGGTTTTCTTTTTTTTTCTATTATAAAACCTCGAAATGTACAGAAAACGGATTGTTTCACATGATCGTAGAAGTTCCTAAATTTGCGACGGCTAAAATGGAAATTACGAAATCTACTGCATACAATCCTATTCAGCAAGATAAAAAACATGGGTATTCATCACTTTTGTCAGCCTTGTAACTGCACCCGATATTTGAGTTTTAGTATACGCGGTTTTTGTCTTGTATTTTTTATTTTTTACAAAAAGGAAACTAAGGCATTATCCAGGACCAATTTATTGGAATTACGGAGCGTTGCCTCAAACCTGGGAAGATCCATCTCTAGCAGGGGATGAGTCGGTTTATGGTTCGTTTGGAGATAATGACCCTCTGGACATCATAGAAATTGGGGGCGGCACACTTCCGTTGGGCTGTGTCATTCCGGTGAAGGTTTGTGTATAACATGTAATTAGCAGAACGTTAGTCATTTCCATTGCTTTCCTTTCTGCAATTTATATATATTCAGATTCTAGGAGCGTTTAGTCTGATTGATCAGGGTGAACTGGATTGGAAAATCTTGGCTCTTCAAGTTCGTTTTTATGATTATGTCCCCTGTTTCATTTGACTTATGGATAGCAAACTCTCTTAGTATCTTTGTTTCTTTCAGCAAGATGATCCTAAATTTGATCAAATAGAAAATCTTGAAGACATAGAAATTTCTTATCCTGGAACGGTATCGGGAATTAGGGAATGGTTTCGATGGTACAAGACTCCAGATGGAAAGGGTATCAACATGTTCGGGCATTCCGAACAACCTATTGATAGAGAAGCAGCCTTGAAGGTTTGTTATAGAAGTAGCAGTCCAAAAGCTGCAAATCTTTTTTGAGCTGGAAATCATGACATGCAACAAGGACTGTGCGTTTATCTCCTTGTAGGTTATCGAAAAAGCGCATGAATCTCACAAAAAGTTGATTAATTGTTACAGCATGCAAGAACGTTTTGACGAAATATGGCGAACGACTCGTATTTATTCGGGAAACACGGCATAGCGTTTTCCGAAAATGGAATGGATCATTGTATTCTTTTTATCGCACTTCATAGTTCGCAAGAACAATCGATTTCATCAAGGGATGGAAAACAAATAGATTTATGTTGTACTGTTAAATCGTTACTATTCTGCGGAAAACATGATGCATGATATCAATATATTTGTATGCGCTGGCTATCAAAAACCCTACATAATAGAATGGAAAAACTTAAATATTAATGTATTGCGAGCTCTAGTATACGCGGATATGGTTCTCGCATTGATTAACTCTCACATATTCGGTTGCCTAACTTTTTCAGCAATAAGCTATTACGACAGCAAAAAGTTATTGCATTTCTAAATCTGCGAGGTGATCGAAAGTAAGTTATAGAACTTCAAGTCTACGTTCTCGGGAGTACTTTTGCATGTCTCAACAATAACAACCAGAAGGAAAGGAACCTCTGCGGCCTAACATTCATGAGAGGGTCTATTCCAAATTTTATATCAATGCTTTTAAATTTGAAAGAAAGCTTCCATATTTTCTTCTCGGTTTCATTGTACTTCTCCCCATTTCAAATATTTCATTTTGAGGATGTCAACTCCTTGTAACGCATACACATTCCTATAAAAAGAGCAAAGTAAAAAATATTGAATAGCTTTGAAAGTAGAATAGGCCGAATTTTGTACTGCACCTTACTACATCTTTGTTTAACGCACCTTTTCATGTCGTTTCGTCGAACAATCGTATGCTTGTGTCGCCATTTTCCTTTATGTGGAGTGCCAATCCATAACTGTTTCCCGTCATTTCTTGACTTATTACACAGTAATGGATATTCACGGCTGCTGAAGAAAATCATCTCTAATAGAATAGAATAATTGTCTTGCAGCGCTCCTGTTTTTCCAATGGAAGGGTGTAAAAAATGTTGAGCTTCATTTGGACGCATTGTTATAGATATTGGATGAGCATTGCAGTGCGTTAAATCAGGATAGCTATGGCACAGCCTTTCCACAAATTTACTTTCATCGGTAGCACCCGAAAACAATAAAAGTGACGCATGAGGTTCTTCCACATAGCTAAAGATGTCTAAACTTCGTAAGCAGGGTCCAAAATTAAATTTGCCACATTCGAAAACATCATTTTCACGGCTGACTGGATAATGCTTTGATATTGCTGAAAAAATGTTATGTCCATTTGTAAATCCGAACCTTGGAACAAATGCTTCAGTCATCTTCCGTTCATGGCCCGGTTTAATAGTGCAAGCTGATAAATCATTGCGTTGAGCAGGAAATTGGAGGAATGAATACAACGGAAGTGAAGACTTCACTTGCAGCAATGGGAAATGAGCTGTGACGATATTTCTACGAAGGATGCTCCGGTGAGAGTACTTAATAGGAAGAAGCAACTGACACTTGAGACGTGTGCTTAAAACAAAACTTGCAAGTCCCATTCTTATGAATGAAAGTAAAAGATGTTCCCCGAAGTGATCACAAAGCAGAAGCAAGAAGATAAAGCACTTTCAGCAAGGTGCAAAGATCCGATTGAAATTAAAGCAATCCATTTTTAACGAATGCTGAAAAGAGAAAAATTAAAATTTCAGCATTGCACTGGTAAAGGGATCGTTACGGCAATCTTCCAAAAGTTCGAAATACTCCGTGGGCAACTTCATTACCAATTAAATTTAAACATTCGACTTTTGGTTTGCCGCAACAAGAATTAGCAACTAATTTAGAAAATAGTGTGAACTACTAGCAAAGAAAGTCATACCTGCGGTACTACTGACTAGGTGTATTCTCAGGTAAATGACTGCTCGGTTGCTTCCTCTCTTTTTGTTTGCCCTGAAAGCGGCAGGAAAGAAGCTAAATGTTGGCATTTCGAGCGTATTGAACCGCTTCTTGCCAGTAAGTTTTTGAAGCAAGTTATCGCAGTGTGCCTACTGCTCATGTTTTTCCATCCAGGTCAGGGAATGGCAATCTGAAAAAATTCAATATTTTAGTGGTTTGTTTGAATTGCTGCAAAAGTATTCTCTTGAATTTTTACCTATTCCAAGGTATCTGTAAGAAGATTCTTCTTTTTAGTATCTCTTAATTCTTGATTGCTCCAGACAATCTTCTGCCAATGGCAGCGTGAATTCCTCTTTGTAGCATGGAACTATATCTTATATGAAAGCCTGAGAAACCCCCCGCAGCATCGTCACAGCTGCTATATACTCTCATGCCAAAGGAAGCAATGCGAACTTATCAAAACATTTCAAAATGTTAATGAGATAAGGTGCATGGAGAAATGAAGGTTTTATCTCCTTTCTTTTATTGGTCGTCGTCCAAAGCTTTAAGATGTACATCTCTGCAACCTAATTATTCCGTATCAAATCGTGGTCGCGCTTGGTTGCCATTTTATGAGACACATCATGGAAAGAATAAAGTTACCAATAAAAAAGAAGGTTCCGAAATATCGAGTAAGGTGGAGCTAAATTATTCAAATTCTCAGTCTTTTTATTTAAAACCAAAGATCTCTCCGTTACAAGCTGTACTTGTTGTAAAAGCTTTCGTTATAGATACCCCAACTGTCTCAGCTGACAATGAGACAATCTTCCTTGAGCTGCAACTTTCAGTGGATCTTTCCAGAGAATCTGTTAGAGGTGTTTGCAAGCTTCCTGTGGGAATAGGTAATGGTGCTAAACTTTTGGTATTTTGCCCTGATGATGATGCAGAAGAAATGATATCGGCAGGCGCTGATTTTGCCGGAATAACAATTCCATTAGAACGAATTGCGAAAGGTAGAATATATTTTGATAAATGCATAGCCACAACCGAAATGATGCTACCAATTATGAAAGTTGCTCGAATATTGGGTCCACTTAAACTTATGCCAAATCCCAAATCTGGTACAATAGTTGCCAACTTGAAAGAAGCTATTCAGGCTTTAAAGTCTGGATCACTGCTGGAATATAGAGCGGAAGGCGAAGGCCAACTGAAAGTACCGATTGCTCATACCGGTTTCAAGAGTGAAGATATTTTATCAAACATTAGCCATTTCATCCGAGAAGTTTGTCTAATTTGCTTGTATTGCTTTATAAACTTATTTTATATCGTAACAGTTTCCTCACATATCCATTCGAAAACAATTTTTAGACCAAGCATTTTTTCATTTATGCTACATTGTTCATGCTAGTATCCTCATGGTTAATTTTGAAGAACATTTATATTTCGAGTGAGACCATTAAAGAATGTCAAAGATATATTTGCCTAGTCTTAACATATTAACAGCTGAAATAATCTATTGTTTTCATGTGTTAATGGTACGCAGCTTTATCGTCGACATCAAAATTTTACGGGAGAATCACATTCGCTTCATCGTATTGAATTTCCATGGCCACCGATTAAAAAAAATGATGGTGAATAATAGAGCAAACCTAATTTAACTACGGCATGTGTTTTTACAAGAAGCGTGATAGAAGTTTGTTTAAAATGAGATTATGGGCAGAATTATTCTCAAATTATAATGTATACCTTTTGCACAGTATTTTGTGCAAAAAACAGCACTGAAAAGTTACATGAATGATTATCAAATATTCCATGCTTTTGCCATTGTTTCAGTCAGTAGAAAGGCTACAATGGATGCACAGAAAGGATATCAGCACCGCTCTTTCATCATCTCATGCAATCTTCACGCTGGATCCGAGGGAAAGGTCTTTATTGATCCAGCTCTTGTGCAGCCATATTCGAAAGGATACTATCGTTGACATACATTGTTTTCTTATTTTTTGAAAGGAGTTGTGTAATTTTAGAAAAGATAAAGCTAGCTCTTCCGGAGACAAGTTTCAAAAAAGGTGCATTTTTTCGAAATTCATGTGATCGCTCCTGACCTAGAATCTGCATCTTTCATCAACCTATCTTCGATACTGCCAAGCAGCGATTCCGGCCCGTCATCGTCTGTGCATTCAATGCCTAGATGCTTTTGAAAGAAATGTAAATGCGCATGTTACTAAGTGCTTAGTTTAGCCAATATTCCTTTGCTTGTTACCCATCCCACGTGGATTTTCGTCCTGCAGACATAATTTTGGGTTTCCAAAAGATTAGGAGAAACGTGGTAGCACAAACAAAAACGAGGTTGGTTGGTAATTCATACCTTCCAGTCATCCCATGCTCGCGCAACCTTTTCTTCCTGGTCCTCATTGTTCTGTAAAACATTTCATACATTGTATAAACTTATCCTTCACTAAAAAATGTATCTTGGAAATTCTAACGATACAAAATATAATTCTCAATAATACAACTATGTGGTAGAAACCTCTGCAACGTATTTTTGCGACTTCTCCGAGGTTATACTTCTTCTTTGCCTATAGAACAATGCAAAAGATATTCATGAAATAATATTAGGCGTAGATATTCACTTATACTAATGTGGTTGCACGGCGATCTTTTCTGAACAAATATTGGCCAACCGTTCTAATTCCATTTCCATTTCGCCACAGGCTACCAATGAGATGCTTGGTAACTCTGAGAGAAGTTAAACGAGAGAAGGAAGCACATTTTATTCTCCAATCCATAGATAGAAAAACGATAGATTAATGAGTTTCTATTCACGTTAAAAACCGATTCAATTGAATTTTTGCACAAATTCATGGCTTACTATGTCCTGGGCGAAATACCGATTGCTTGTACAATTCCCGTGATTCCGCACGATTTCTCTGAAAAAAATGCACCAGCTATCAAAATCAGGTCAGTCTCGAACAGGTGCAACTCTCTGAACATGCTTGAAATGCGGCAGCATCACGCTTATACAAAAACATTTCACCAATTTGTAAATCCAAGGTTGTGTTGGCTTTTCTTGAAAAGAATCGAGCTGAATACTTGGACGAGAAAGCATTTCCGAGGCTGTGAGTAGCACAAAAAACACCAACTTCATTAGAATTGTTAACAGTACAAGGGTATTTCATTAAATATTCTACTTGTAGGCTCAGCTGAATCTGCTTGGAGTTTCCGCTCCAATAAAGGAATTTCCTGTACGATAAAAATTCAGATGTAAATGCATTGAAGAATTATATGCCATATTAAACAAAGAAAAATAAATTTCTACCAAGAGTTAAGGAAATGTGAAAAATCTGATCGACAACAAAAAGTGAATTCACAAGCCAAACTAAATAAACACGTACACTCGTAAATACTCACATATACTGCTAATCCCTCCTTCGATTCCAGACAGCAGAAACAACAACATAAAAAATGGTATTTCTCTAATTTCTTTACGTAAAAACACATTCTTGATCAATAACAAAGTGGTAATACCTGAATAACTAAGTTAAGTTGCTTAAGTGCTTCAGTGACAAATCTATAAATACGGAAAAATACAATCATAAGTGTTAAAGATTATTTATTGCAGCGAAAATAAGAATAAACAAAACTGCTTTCAAAAGACAATGTTTTCAACTAATCTTTGATGACGTACCGTTCCAGTAGTACTAAATAAAACGCTCGTTCAGTTTCTTCATCTTCCCATTTTCCCTTCAAAAACATATTCAATGTCACATATAAAAGGAAATAATTTAGATGAAATTTAATCAAACATAAAGCATAAACAAGCAAAAATATTAATAATTTAGCTCGTACCGTTGCCCATTCATTATTATTCGAATGTTTATGGCGTTGCAAATAATACTGAAAAAGCAACAAGAAAAATTGTAATATTAGAGCCACACTAATCTACGCACTAGACGTACGGTTTTTCCAAAGTTTTATTTACCTGTATTTTTGCGCTAAGCTCTTTTTCATAACGAGCACGCTCAATTCTCTCAACCCTAAAATAACAAATAGAGAACTTTAAACGTGAACACAAGATTTCATAAGGTTAAAAAAATAAGACTGAGCCATGAGTAAACGGTAAAGGGTGATCTTAAAAAACACAACCTTAAAATAGTTGAATCGGGAGGAGTATCGCGCTGCCACGAATCAAAATCAATTTTCCGCCCCACATCAAGTTTCTCCGCTACACAGAGATATTGCTGAAAATATATCTGCAAAAAGTTAATTGCAATGCATTAGAGAAAAATCAAAAACCCGACAATTTTAATTCGTTCAAAGAACTCGAATCGATGTAGAGCTCAAAGTAAACAAGCTTGTTTCATTCAAGAAAATGTTTCCAGAGAAAGAAACGTTTCCTTCAAGCACAATAAGACATACAATAGCTTTCTTTAATCTCTGGAGTCGTTGCTGTAATCCAACGGTCGATGCGCATAAATGTCCAAGGATGAAGGGGGTCAAAAGGTACCTATTGCAAAAAATTGGTTAATTTAAAGGTATTTTAGGAAAAATATTTGAAATTTATTACCAAACAAGTCGAAATCCCAGATTTGCAGCAATCAGAATGAGCCGTATTCTTCTATCATGGATATTTTTTCAAATTAAAAATTGTATATTAGGTGAAAAAATGGTGACTAAAAAACATAGTAGTAGTTCGACGATAAAACCACAAACTATTCAAGGTAATATGTGCCCATAGTGGCAACTAAGGCAGTAAGGTCTGGCTAGCTGTGATTCAGTAGAGAAACCACCGCGATAAAGCTTTACGTGATGATGGATAACCTCGTTATTTCTTGTGAAAGAATAACGAAGGCATCTTCTCTATTAGCAGACTATTCAATGTGCTTCTTTTGATCATTTTTGAAAACTCAAAATAACGAATGGCAGGTACTGATAGAAAAGCCGCAAAACCACCCACTTTAATGTTTCAGTCTGTATTTCTTCAAGTTCTTCATTTGAAGATAAGATTGCATTTTTTTCTACAAAAAGCGCAATCACTTGAAAGCAGCTTAGTAGACGCTCTACAAATATCTCATTTTGCGAAAAAACTGAGGTTGATTTATCGGGATCATTTGGGGTTGCGAGCAGGGAAACCTCTATCAAACGCCGAGAAAGTTCCCTAGTTTCGTTTAAGGACCCAATATAAATGGCACTGAAATAAACTTCAAAAGCTTCGTCAAAAATATCAGACAATGAACAATTTGGGCCCCATATTTCCGCCATGCTCACTACACAGGCAGGATGTGCGCACTACGTTTAAAAAGAAAACACAAACAGACTCTATTTTGCAAATAGTACTTGCATTTTGCAGCCCAATATAATTCTCAGAAGAAGTAAGTTATTTTCAATCAAATGCCGCAATGTCTACAGCTCTAAATTGGAATTAGACAAAATTTCAATGAAGCGATACAATTGGTTCAATCTGCTTTTCGAATAGCGATGTCACAACCAAGAATAAGCAACTGTATAAATCTTTACTGTACAATCTCATTTAAAGTGACCATTAGTAGAAAATCAAGCTAGAAGAAATTATGCACCGAAATGTTTTTTGTTGCCTAATTAAAGAAGAGAAGGATGAACAGCAAAGCCGGGGTCCTTGCCACTTACTGAGGGCACAAGCGTTGCACCTCTTGCCGTATAAAAATGTCACGTGCAATCAGCGCGGTAATGAGAAAATAGCACGCGAGAGGCACGACCTAGGTTCGAAAAGAAAGCAGGCTTAGATTCAGGCATAAAAGCTTTTCCTTTTGAAATTGAAAAGGTAAAAACAGCGGTTATAAAAAGGCTTGAAGGTGCATCATAGTTATTCATTCTGTTTTCTGTAAAGAAGCATTAAAAACTGTTAAGAGTAAAGAGTTAAGAGACAATTCCTACCACGATATGAGTGCAACTATGATCTCTTGAGCAAAGAAAATACAAGCGTAATATTTTCATATGATACTGCACATCATTCACTACAATCTTTGAAAGTAGACGAAGAGGTACAACTAAGCGTACTAAAAGAAAAACTAACGGAAGGGACGTGACAAATGGCAATGTTGCAAGTATATGAAGAAAAGGTTGGGTATCAAAGAAAAAGTAACCAGAGCGACTAATGCTAAAACGCTGCAATTTTGTAGCGTACTCAGAAATCGATAAAATAAAACAAAATTATATACACAGACAAGGCATTCACATTCACTAGTCTTTGGAGACATCACCGCATGTCTTAAAGTAAAAATATTGTCAGCGGCAGGGAAACATCAGGATAATAAGAAAACAATTGTTAGAACTATTCTGTTTACTTGCTACTACAAAATAAAATTGCAGAAGCCATTCTATTATTTGAGCACTTAGGATGCAAACCGAAGTTCATAAATGAAACTAATATAAGAATATACTACGGCATCATCTACTAGACTAAAAATAACAAAGACTAGGTCTGATATCGATTCTGTTGTAAAGATGCCTATCAACGGATAAAGTTTTACGACAAGAGGAGTTTAACAAACAACGTAACAAGTAGGAGCTGTGTTATAAAGCATCGAATTTGTTTGTTGATAGCATAACCACGGGCAAATATTAGCAGCCGGTTTCTCCTTTGCTTTTGCTACAACTTTCTTAAATTGCCTAATAAAGTTGATGCTGTATTGAAATATTGTGCTTACAAAAAACTGTAACTACAGAGAATTGCATAGTATCAAGTAAAAAAAAGAGATGGAGCGTGTGGTTGCAAAATACTCTTGCAGCCACCTTTGCGTACCAGTGGATGTCTCCACAATGAGTATGATAAAGCTAACGAATTTTTCTGCTTTTTGGTTTCTTGATTTAAAACGAAAATGAACATTTGTTTTCCGTAAATTTGAGAATAATTGCGAATATATGACTATTTGTTTTCCATGAATAATAGTATTGCTAATAGTATGCACTTACTGTAACAAATAAAATTGTAGTATGCGCAAGTAGTATAGATAGAAGAATGATAATTAATATTAGGATAGGTAATTGTAGTGTGAACGATATAATTAATGCATAGGTTAGGCAATTGCACTGTGAGTAAGTTGTGTAGGAATAAGAGTGATATAATATTATGATAGGTGTTATAAATTAAATAGTATTCATACCGGAAGTAGTTGCGAAAATAGTAGTAAAAGTAGGAATTGCGTGAATGACCCAATTAGTATTGGGAAATAGAGTACGAGTCGACTAGATCTGTTTTTGAATGCGTACAAATACAACTGACGCCTGATGAACGGCCACGAACATAGCCATAGAAGTAAATGCAGAATCGGAACAAGATGGGAGTGAGTCGGATAAGTCCTACTATTTTAGTTTTTTCTAGTTACAAATGTTTGTATTAAATTAGGGAAGAAGATATATTTTAATTCAACAATTTTACTATAACTTATCTTCGCTGTAACGAGGCAAAAGTAGGCACGCTATAATTTCCCAGTCGGAAACCTGTGTACATGCCCTAAGAATAGAAAATGTGTGTAATCTACGCACAATTGCCCTACACGATAAAACCACCTCGCAAGTAAACCTACCCAGCTTGTAAAGCAAGGAATTGTTTAGTTTAGTTTTTAGTAATTTTTATTATCTATGTAAAACATACGTTTCTTAGTGATCTATGAATTCTACATGGTGAAATGTAATTAGGGAATACTTATTACAATATGCAGTAGAACATCATAAGTAGAAATGAATATGGTGAATAGTGTTTTTACCCGTTGTGTTACGCACAAGTTCCGATAGAAATGTACTATCGAATGTTTTATCATTGTGTATTCATCATATGGCTCATATGTGTGTAATTGTATCCTTTTCTAGTATACGATTTTAGTCAATGAGCGAGATAAAGAACTTACAGACTATTAATGTAGTGTGCGTATGCACACTTGAGGAAGAGAGCGAGTGGCAATGTCATGCAATTGTGAGATGAGAGCTCTCCACATTGTGTATCTATTGCGGTTATGAAACAGAAAGCAGGGTAATAGCATGTGACCCATAGAAGTCAGACTTTACCTTGTTAAGTCGTTACGACAGAGCCAGAGGGAGAGACGAATAATACCTGAGAGTATGTCAGACCCATAGGTTGGCTACACATTAGTAGTGAAGGTGCATAGAGGTTTTGAACAAGGATTGAGTCTGGGCTGTCGACGCCCATAAGTTGCGAGTTTATTATTAGCAAGGCCACTCTGAGGTTGATGAGCTTAGTTGCTCTAGTTTTTCGTTACTCTAATTCTATTTTCGATAGAAGATTATTAAAGATTAAACGAATGAACCTAGAAATAAGTATATCCACGCTCTCAAACAAACAATAGTTTATTAGCGTAGGAAGTCGAATTACCGCGCTATTGGTTACTAAATATTAATTAGCCGGAGTCGATAGACCTCGAGAGGCTAATCTGAAGTGATAAAAATTCACTAGTTTACATCCCCTGTTTCATCTTTCGATATCCCCCCATTCAAATATTATCAAACATTTATAGTTTACCTATTCTTGAATTTCTTCGTTGCTGGTAGGAGTTGTTTATCATAAGTTCTTTTCAATTGCTTTTTTATTGCAACACGTAAAAATCAACTCTCATGTAAATATAGGAACTTATTGATATAATTCGCTCATTCTATGTCACTTCGGATATCTAAAACATCTCCACTTTCACACATCATTTGAACCTTGCATACTTTCCATTCCTTTTTGCGACTCGTGTAAGTTGAATGGAGTGCATTTATTCCCTTCTCAGATAAACGAACGGTAAACTCTCTTGTAATTTTGAACAATTGAGGTTACGAAATACGTATATCGTGCTTACTTTACAAAAATGATGCTCTTGTGTAATCTAGGATTTTTTTAAAGTAGTACTTTATCCCCTAGATTTGCCAGTCGAGATCTATCGACTCCTGCTACACAATTCTTCTAATTAATAGCGTATTGTTTTTATTTACACTATTAGATTGTTGATAGTTTGAGAGCGTGGATATACTTATTTTATAAATATATCTCACTAGGTTCATTCGCTTATCTTTTTATAACCTTCTATCGAAAATAGAAACAGAATAACGAAAAAGGTAGAGCAACTAAGCTCATCAACCTCAGAGTGGTCTTTTAAAATAATAATCTCGTAACTTATGGGCGTCGACAGCCCAACTCAATTCTCAATCAAAACCTCTATTCACCTTCACTGCTACATGTAGTCAACCTATGGGTCTGACATACTCTCAAGTATTATTCGTCTCTCCCTCTGGCTCTGTTGTAACGACTTAACAAGGTAAGGTCTGACTTCTACAAATCTCAAGTTACTACCATGCGCTCTGTTTCATAACCGCAACAGATACACAATGTGGAGAGCTCTCATCTCACAATTGCATGACATTGCCACTCGCTCTCTTCCTCAAGTGTGCATACGCACACTACATTAATAATTCTTACGTAAGTTCTTTATCTCGCTCATTGACTAAAATCGTATACTAGAAAAGGATACAATTACACACATGAGCCTTATGATGAATACACAAATGATAAAACATTCGATAGTACATTTCTATCGGAACTTGTGTGAAACACAAAATGTAAAAA
>JADAQX010000913.1:0-19427 GCA_015476325.1 Cardiosporidium cionae | reverse complement strand
AAAAAAAAAAAAGAAAAAAGAAAAAAAAGAGAAAGAAAAGAGAAACTACCAAAATAAATTTTTTTTTTTTTTTTAAAACTTAAAAAAGTAAAAAATGATAGAATCTCCATTTTCCTATAAAAAATAGAGATTCTATCAACAAAAAAAAAACTTCAAAAGGATTTCAAACATTCTTCATATTTCTTTGAATGAAAATCCATTCCAATAACTTTGTATTTATTATTTTTTCTCTTCTCATTTTTCATATTTTAAAATATTTTGAATATTCATCAATGCCTCTTCAAACTTCACCTCCGTTATATGGCAAGCCATTTCTACATGATGATGTGTGAAATCTTCTAATAAAGTATTAAAACTATCCATAATAAAGCCAGCAGGAATAATTCCAAATTTAGTGAGTTCACTGATAAAGCGAATACATCGAATCTTACTCTCAACCTATCCAAATCAAAAATATATTCAAAACAAAGGCAAAAATTTGTTATCAAGAAGAGATTCGAAGGTTCTATAATGAAAAATAAAAATTCTCACCTCTGTGGGATTTTTCACAGAGAGATGATTTTTTAATTCTGTTTGTAAACCATCGACAATACTTTGACGAAAATCCTAAAATCCAAAATAAGTATATTAAATGAAGATGGAAAAAAAGAAAAGAGAGATGAGAGAAAAAGAGAGAGAGAGAGAGAGAGTAGATATAAGAAGAAGGAAAAAAAAAATAGATAAGAGTGAAGTAAAACAATTACTAAATAAAAAAATATAAAAAAATAAATAAGAGTAAAGTAAAACAATACTATAGAGAGAGAGAGAATAGAAGGAAAAAAAAAATAGATAAGAGTAAAGTAAAACAATTACTAAATAAAAAATACTTTCTCAAAAAAAAAATAGAAAGATTTCATTTTTATAGAAATATAAAAAATAAATACAAAAAACAAATGAAAACTCTATCAAAATGAAACTTTTTCAAAACTTCAAAAGATAAAACAAGAAAAAAATAAAGTATATAACCTTCAAATAAGGAGAAACTGTAGCAACAAATCGAGCAAAGGGAGGAATGAGATGTAAAAGAGAACGATGAGCATAAAGAATTTCTCTAACTAAACGATTTCGATTCGCTTTATTATTTAAACGCTCTGAAAAGAAATCTAAAACTAATTGATCCACTTCTGAGGATTCTGAGATAACCATCAAACGTATTAAAAATGCATCCAAATTTCCATGAGAAGAAAGTAAAGAGGGTTTTGCAGAGGAGGCATCCATGAGGGGAGATATTTCTTGTTTTTGTGTAGAAAGAGAGGGTATCAAAACATCTTCCATGGATGTAGATACAACGGAGGAAGGAGGAAGAGATATCTCAGGAGAGGAGGATGTAGGAGGGTCATTTTCCTGGAGAGAAAAATACAGAAAAATCTACAGAAATTTAAAGGAGGAATCGCAAAATATATTTCTTATTTTTTCTAAATTGTAGAAAATGCGCTCTATGCGAACATTTCATGCAAAGAAAATCAACGCACAAGCATTCGTTTGGTTATTTCGCCTTCTTGGGTCACTCCTTCTACTCCTTTATCTTGTTTTGATAAATTTCCAAGGAGAAAGGAAGGAATTAAGTCTTTTAAATTTAATAAATCCGTATAGAAGAGCCTGAAAAATGATATATAGAGGCGTGAGAAGTTTTCAGAATGGGGGGAGATTTATAGATTGCTAGCGGGGAGGGGGGCGGAGGGGAATGGGGGGGAGATTTACAGATTACAGGAGGAGGAGAATGGAGGGGAAGATTTACAGATTACAGGAAGAAGGAAAAGAGAGATTTACAGATTACAGGAAGAAAGAGAAATTTCAAAACTTTCCCAAAATTACAAAAAAATTTTCATCCAAACAAAGAGAATCCCCCTGTATGTACACTCCAACAAACTACTCTAAACAAAAAAAAATATCAAAACCATGAGGAAGCAGAATACCACGTCCCAATTTAAATTTCAAACTTCTCCCCCCTCTCTAAAACAAAATTTTCCCACCGTTCCAGTGCATCTTCCCACGGTGAAAGTTCTTCACTTTTCAAAGCAACATCCATCATTCCTCCACCACCCTCATTTTTGTTAGAGAGCGAGGGGGTGCGTATGCCTCCCCCTATACGTGTAGCAAAAAGTGTTTCTTCTTCATGAGAAATTCCCAATGCGTGTGTGGTGGAGGCTTGAAGATCTTCCAGAGTGGGAAGAGGTTGATCTAAAGTTTCACTCAACCATTTCACTTGGATGAGGAATTTTTCAAAGCGTTCTTTCGCCTGTTGAAAATAATGAAGGTTCTCTGTATCTACAGATCCTTTATTCAGCACCAATTGTTGATTGGCCAATTCCAACGTCATCATTTGCAGATGCAATTTCTGCAGAAGAGGGAAGGCATGGGTTCGATACATGGACATGAGTGGGAGGCGGAGAGCCTTCTGAAACGTGGGTAAGGCTTGTACTTGAGGTAGAAAGGAGGTGTGGAGATATTCTGCAGCTTGCTGTGTTTTCTTGGAGGGAATTCCAAGCAAAGGATGTGCAAATTTCTTACAAAAAGTATCAATAATGCTAAAATTCTGCAACAAAACCGTTTCATGTAAGAGGGAGGAGGAGGTACACACTCTCTGAAGACAGGCCTGCATAGGAGATTTATCAACAAGAATACCACAGAGATACAGTTCACCATACAGGCGAAGGAGGGGGCGCCCTTTATTAGCGGCCAAGCTCCCTCCAGGTGAGGCAGAGATGGTGAGGGATTCCGTCAAGGCAGAGGTAGAGGGGGCAGCCGAGGGAAGGGGGGCATCATTTTTCGTTGGGCGTGTATATACACTGGTGAGGGTGTCCGCCGTTGGTAAAGAGGCAGCGGGGGGCAGCGTCTCAACGTCACATAAAGCTTTTTGGAGGGAATTCTGAAGATGTGTGGAAAATTCTGCATAGCAGAGAGATAAATAGGAACAAATCTCTACCAATGCAGGGACCTCTTTCATGCGATAATTTGCTTCGGCTATAATATCCGTAATTTCTGAAAGGAAACGTTCCACATCCAGCTTATCCAAATCAAGTAAAAAGCTCTCTTTATCCGATTCTGTAAACTTTCGAAGTCGATTATTCAATTTACGAAGCTTTACCAATGATTTTTCTCGTTTTTTGATGGGAGGTGGCTGTGTGAGAGGCGTTGTGGCCGCCTCGTTGCCCAGTCGCTGGCGATGCTCGAGCTGCTGGGCAAGGATGCCTGCCCGCCATGCGTCCTCCTGCCGCTCTTCCTGTAGACGCAGTGTGGCTTCTCGAAGAACTTCTGGAGTTACCGCTGAAACTTCTTCTGAGACCCCCTCCGATGGTGGAAATGCTTTGGAGCTGCCGGCTATGGCGGGTGGAGGCATCTCTTCTTCTCTGTTAGCCATGAGAGAGAGAGAGAGAGAGAGAGAGAGAGAGATGGGTATATCAATCGATTTTCGCCAAGTGTGCGAAAAGAGAGATCCACTGTGAAAAAATTCGTTTTGAAATATTCAGCCGGGTGGGCTGCTTACTTCTTCCTATTCCACATTGCTGCCATTCGTAAATGTTATACACACAAAAATACCACACAGAGAATATTAAAATCGTTTGGTTACGAGGCGCATTCAAAACAAAAAACGATTCGGTGCTTCTACGGAAGAATAAAAGTCAATGAAAACTTTTTGAAGAGCCATACGGAGAAGATAAAAAAAACAGATTTCACCGTATCAAAAAAAAAATAGAGGCTACTTCATAGATGCCAGATAAGGGAGAAGCACTTACAACGCAGCTTTCACTGCTGAAACATCCTGTTGTCAGCATGGATATTCAGAAAAAAGAAGAATGCGCAATGATGCGCCGTGCCTTTGTGAAAACAAAAAATATATAGCGAGAAAAAAAGAGGTGGGGATGTGTGAGTGTTGAAAAGTCATCAACTTGGACACCTGTACTGTACCGGAAACATTGCCAATGATAATTTGTTTGTGTCAAAGAAATGTGTGTGTATATCTTCGACCTTTATAGGAGAGGAACGGCCATGCATAAATCTCTCATTTTTTCTATTTCATCCAGTTTTATTCATTAAAGCATACACTATATGTGTTACAATTCAGCTGCACCGTCAAAACTTGCTACGATGCTACGCAATAAATTTTTTTCTGTGAAGAGCAAAAAACCCTCACATATTCCCGTCAGCGTGAAGGGAAGTGGTAGTTGATTAGTTCCTTATCCAGACATTCATCAAATGCTATGATACTCAAAGTAAAAAGAAGTTTTGACAACGCGAAGTTGGAAGCGCTAGCGAACTTTCTTAAGCACGAAATTCCCGAAAAAAAGAACTACAACAGTAGACTTACAAAGAAGAGAGTTGTTGCGACGAGTCGGTTTTTGTACTATTCCTTTTACGTGCAAAGACTCCTTTCCGTGGGTTGCAGAAATACAGACGTTGAAGTATTTAATTTTTTTCAGCCAGATGGCAATGCCGAGGTAACAAAAAAATATATCCCCTCTGCCAACTGCGGGGGAAAGTTAATACCTTTTCCTGTTCAAAATCACAATTTATTCACCGCGCAACCACAAAAACACTCAAAAATAAAGAGGCTGAGGTACAGCTATTTAAAAAAGATAAAGTGGAAGAGCAGCTCTTATCTAAAACACTTTTACAATTTTGCTCTATATCTAGGCACTGAATGTGCCATAAGAATGATCGAAATACCTCATTCTTCAATAAATAACTCAGTAAGTCACAAAATACAATGTTTTTAATTCAAAAGGAGAGTAAACTAAAGTAAAGCACCCAGAGATGAAAGCAGGATAATGCAGCCACCGAAAAATGAATAAAGATAATCGCCAACCAAGGAAGATAGATCAACGCAAAGAAGTGTTGCTTCGGTGACTGCATGAAATAATTTGCTCTATTTGACTGCAGTCATTGGGCAGTTCGTTGTACTAGGCTGCTGTACTGAAAAAGTAGGATAACGTATGATACTGTGTTGCCTTTAAGGCATTAAATATCAGAAGTTCTGACAAAAAAAACGAAATTATGGCCTCATCTAATAACATAAAGGTAAAAATTCTTTACTACCAAATTAGAGCTCTTACAGTTGAGAGATGGTGATTATTTTCATTATTCAATGCTGAAGGTGCTGAATTTGTTAGGGCTAGCACAAAAATATGCATCTACAAGATAAAGGACAATACTTGTTGAACGAATGAGGACTATGCGCAAGGATATTTTTTGTATATGCTATGCTTCTATGCTTCATACCAGTATTATATCCCTTCATTGAAAGTGGCTCAGCGAGACCGAGTGAGTTTGTGAAATGCTAAGGATACAGCATAATAAAAAGCATTTAAAATACAAATTTACTCAAGGAAATTATGAATGAATATAATCTAGTTTGGCTTTTTCTATCAATCATTTATCTAGCTTCTAAGACCTTGAAGCAATGAATTTGAACTTTTGTTTCAACTAAAATAATACAGTGTGGCTTTACTTACCTTTTCACTCGAAATAATTCCTCTTAGCAGATTGCCTGTATGTAATAGAACGAGACATTGCATCAAAATCTCTGAACAGATATAACCGTGTAGTGATATTTGAAGCTTGCACTTGAAAAGTTGCCGGATCCATTTTCCAATATTTAACTGGTTTCCTAATTCATTTTGCTTGCAAAGATCTGTACCAAAAATAGAATTAATGCAACTGAAGTCTCGAAAATATTTTTATACTCAAGGTGCATGGATTATTTTTCTTTCAATACAGGGCACTAACATTTTTGCTATTACATTTTGCAAAATGATTACGTGTTAATCAACTCTTAAAGTAGTGATTTTGATTGTGGATTTTTAATTTTTGATTAATCCTACATTCTCTCATTTGATAAATGTTAGGTTTTTATTTTGCATTTGAGAACAACAGCTATATTTTCTATTTGCAACTTTTAAAATATCCTCAAACGATTCGCAATTAAAAATTAGGATTTGCTAATTGTATTGTTACATCTCTTGTATTGGATTATTATTTTTTGATTACTTTCGTACAAAAATTTAGCAAAGTCATTGAGACAAATTTGTAATGCCTATGCAGCGTTTTAGTGCAAATGTATTATACTCATAACATGTAATGGCTATTGCTAAATCGAGGTTTGCCAAACTGCAACATTCCTCTTTGTTAAAATATATTTTTGTTTTATGCAAGCCTGCAATATCAATGTCCCGTTGTAATTCAATTAATCTTTTGTGCATAATATTTTCTTTTTGGAAATGTACAAAAATATTTCTTACGTATACCTTAATTATCAAGAAACGATCTATTCACATGTATCTGAATTTGTTCCAAAGTACTGTTTGGTAAATAACCAATAGAAAATCTTTGCTAGAGCAATATTTTAGAGCATTCCTTGCATCAAATTTTTTGGCATGCAAGACCCAAAATTGTTAATGAAATAAGAAAAAAATTTATGCCCATCATATATTAGGCTTTTCTATGTTATGTCCAATTTTTACACCTTTTTACATCGACAAAAATATATAAGTTATAGTAAAATTATCTTATTAGTGTGACTTCTCACGAAAAGACATATTTTTTGCAGAATGACACAAAATTTTTCAAGAAATTGTTGCATTCAATGAATTGAGATAGATGCTATATTTTCAGCAGTATGGGGGAATCCAAAACTGCTTGCATTAGCTAAAATGGACCAGTAAGGGGATTCTATAACGCAGAATGAATTATTGTGAAAATTAGCTCACTTCGGCCGCAGACAATTGATCCATTATATTTTTATTTAAATACAGAAACATTGCAAGAATAGTATAAGTAACATTGAAATTAGCGTGCTCTTTTATTATTCACTCATTATAAATATTCAAATCAACAAAATTTTATAGTAGGCTTTAACTAAATATGCACAAAATTAGCTTGTTTCTGTCTTTTAAAAAATTCTTTGTAAGTGGCTTTATACAACAACTTCGGAGTTATTGTTACAGTATCATAGGATAGTATATTTGATCAGCAGTTTAATCATTCTTGCAACGTTTTATAAAATAACTTTCCAAAAGCTTTGCAACATGATCATTTTTTTTCTTAACACCCTCTTGGGTAATTTTATTTTTTAAAATTTTAAACTGCTTAACATAAATCATATGGAAAGACATCCTCCTGTATTGCATCCGTAAATTGCACTAACTCTCACTTCCATAAGAGGCTTAATTGGCAGATTGTATACAGTTTTGATGAATTGAAACATACAAAATACCATTGTTTTATGCAACCCAAGCTCTCTGTAGCATTCCTATGTGTTCGTGACAATGAAGCAAGAAATTAGAGCTAAATATTGGCTGATGAATGAAATTGCGATGAAGGAAAGATATCGATGCTATCTTTGGGTTTCTTCTCTCAACTTCATGTTTTAAGATAATGATAACTTTTATAAAGAGGGCACTAGAGAATAGAAACGCTAAGCAGCTGCGCAAAAGAGGGTATTAGATTGTAAAGGAACTTCATCTCTTTCCTACAATTATACCTTTTCCAGATGATAAAGTAGCTTAGCACTAGTAATGGAGTGAATCAGTCCTCGCTTATTCACTAACAGCATCCCACCCGTTATACGTGACTTTCTGTTGCTGATACTGAAAAGAGGAAGTTAATTGCATACTACGCAAAAAACGATAGATTCCTTACCAAAAAGCTCAAAATTACACAACAGAGATTGATGTGATGCTAAAAAATGAAGTGATACAAAACACATTATCGACAATCTTCTCTGTAAGGGAATGTCTCGAGACAAAAATCCACTTTCAAAGCCGATAACCGATCTCAAAATGAGATGCAGCACGCAGGGTCAATAGGCTATCTTGAAACACTTTTTGTTTTGTTAGATTGAGCCGACTAATGTACTGAAGGGGGCGTTGCTCAAAAGGCTGTGTCATTTTACTTGTATTCGTTGCAACCTGTGCAGGCTAGTGTTAGTGACTTAGATGACAATTGTGCTTCTCACTGCAGTTAATAATAATCAGAATCAATTCCTCTTGTTTGACTGGCGTCCCTAATTTTCGATGAAAGTGGACAAAAGCAATTTAATTGAGGAGATTCTTTTCTACACTCAGGGATAGATACACCTTGCTTCACCGCGATGGCCGTCACGTCACAGGACCCTCCTTGTACATCCTCTTCATACCAATTATCGCCATCACAGCGAGAAATTTACAAATTAACCTTGAAGGGTCTTGTTGGTATGTTCTCATGCATGCCTCAGAGTTTTTCTATGTGTGAGAAGTGGATACAAATTCGCTAATGGGTATAGCTTTCGTTCATCGTATATCCTGCTTCTTTCTCAGTCTTTCTTTTATGTCTTTCAATGAAACAAAGCAAAAGCTTGAAGATTTGTTTTAAGAATTTGAGTTTTTTGAAAGTGATATAATAGCATTGCCACTTTTGCAAGAAAATTTACCTTTTGTATGCTTCCCATCGTCGAGAGTACTCACGCTTTCAAAAGCTATTGTCACTCCAACAAACTCCTTGTCTTTCTTTCCTGTTCATTTCTTCTCCTCTAAAAGTTGTAAAGAATAAATTGCCAAGTGTGTGCCGTTGCATGCAGGGATGATGAAGTTCATTGCGGAGAAAATTGCTCTTAGTACAATTTGCTTCTCAATTGTCTTTCCATGCGCGTGCATCTTTTGAATATGAAAAATACTTCTTCCTCACACTCTACTGTAGGTTTCTGCACCCTTTCTTTCATTCAAAGAATCTTATTCTTCAAAGATAGGATGAAAAATCATACGATTTTCCATCCTTTGTTGACCCCAAATAGCCATTTTCTAGAGTTTTCCGTTTTACACACTATTTATGGGATGAAGGCTTGGTTAAGCCTTCATAGCTACTCTACTGTGAGACTTCTTCTTAGCTTTTCTCACTTGAAATAGATTCCTTCTTTCTACTTTTTTGGGAAATGGTTGACACGTAACTCCATTCTTTTTCATTTTTTCATATATCCAAAGAGTACTATCTTTGAACGTGTTTCTGTGGAAGTACATATACTTCCATCGTTGTAAAGTAGATTTGTTTGCAAATGCTTTGAAACGAGCATTTTTCGAAGGATTTGAAATCTTAAGCGGAGATTCTCCACCTTTAACTATAAAAAGTTAATAAGAAAAGTAAAAACAACGAACAAAGAAGTCCTGTGGAACAAAAATGTAAAGCCAATGCATTCAAGCAAAGGATGTGAAGGAATTCGTAGTTACCAATGTATATACATTTTCCTGTTGCAACACCGTTATATCTGAGCCAAAGCAATTTTTATTTTGTAAAAAAAACTTTTCAAAAAACTTTGCGTGTGCATAGCCTTGCCTTTGTATTCCCTCCTATTGAATGATCCACTTTGAGTCAACATTTTTACTTTCTCACTTTACGTATTCATGCAACGGCTATCCTGTCTCTTTCATTTCTTTGTTTTCTCCCTCTCTCTCTCTCCTTTAACATTTCTACTTCCTTTTATTTTATTTTGATGCAGAATTTGCTTCTCTCTACTGTGCAAGGAAAGAAAATATCCACAATCGGCTTCATGTGACAGATGATTGTATGATAGCCATAAAAGATGTGGCAAAATCTGCTTTTTGCAAGTACGATTCTATCTAAACTTCATTTCTACTGGATGCAAAAGTTTACAGTGTAGAAACAACAAAAATGAATTCTTAAAACATTTTTGTAAAGTCTACAGAGAGAGAGTTTGCCTTTCTAGAGATTGCAACAAACTATATATTCGTTAGATGAAATTTGACATCGATCTATAACTCTTATAATCTTGAAAGATGTTCACACCCTCACACAATGGCTGCTTGGAATTTACTGTGTTTCAATGGGGAAGGAATTGACGATTGTTTTCTACTAATAAAGAGTTTCAATAAAAAAGCTATGCTTGCCCATTAAGAAAACTTCATGCTATGAGAAAGTTTATTACAATGATAGTTTTATAAGAAAATTTGATGCCTGTGGTGTACGTACACCCACAGGGAGGATTCCCCGTGGGATTCGTTTTGCCTTTCTTTAAATTTTATATAAATATAAAACTTCTTGAATGCTGTCGTAGAAAAAGTTAGACTCTCTATAAAGTAGTAGGATACACCTTTTAAGATATAGAGATTGTATAGACATGCCTAGGATTCAAAAGAGGATCGATATAAGAAGAAGAAAAAATCCTATAGATGTGCATGTGAGCGATCAAAAAATGATTGGAAAAAAAATGTACAGAGAGATGAACAGGGAGATATGTTTCTCTTCCCTCCCTTTAGAGAAGAAATTTCCTTCAGTTTTTGATAGAATGTGCTTAACGTTTTGAACTCTTCTTATCAGATATCCTTGGTGTGTCTTAAAGGTGGTTTTAATTGCACGCTTACAAGAAGTAAGGCACAATTTCTTTGCAGTAGAAAAATGGGAGGAAACAAATAGTTTCAAATCCACACAATCAACGCATAAAATCCATTTTTCAGGGGGGAAGAAACATCCTGAGAAAACCTCTGCTAGAAGTATGGAGAGTGTGTAGAAGATTTTACACTGTATGTACACCGTGGCCCCCCTAACTTGTTTTTCATCATTTTCATGAACAACTTCCTCCATGATATTAACAGTATTAAAAAGAAAACATTTTGAATAGCTCTTGTACGTACAGGTGTGTCATACTTTGTATGAACATTGCAGAGATTATTCTGTGGAAGATGTTGATTTGTATACCTTCATTAGTACTCTGGAGAGTTTAACACTCTGTTTATTGCAGTTGATATAGTAGGTTTCATTGATGGAAATATATGCGAGTAGGGAGAGATGTATTTTTGTTTCTTGAATCCTCAGTGGATTACTCCTTCTCTATTTTTGTACCATTGGAGAATTTTTATTATAAATTGATTTTATATACTTATAAATTCTCCCTACTCTCTCATTGAAAGTGTTATAATTATGTTTTTGGAGGTGTTTTTTCTTTGCATTTCTTCTGTTTTTCAGTCCACCTGTTACATTACAACGGCTATGTGAAATCCTCGTCTCTTCTCCTTACAGAAATATTGAGAAACTCATGGCTTGCATACGAAAAGTTTGCTTCTCTCTTTTTATTTTTGCCTCCTATGAAACACAGTGATGCTTTCATTACATGGCCTGATCAGAGCCTCGATTTTTTATTTTTTATTAGAAAAAATTATAATTTTGATAGAATGGAGAGCATCCTTAGATGTTTAGGAAGCATTGGGACGCTGTATATAAGAAATGTTTGTAATTGAAATATATTTTAAATTCCTCTTTATTTGATTCTCTTACTATCTTTTGTGTGGGTGTGTGTCTATCTTTCTTTGGTTGTATGTTGTATTTCATTGTTGTTTTTTTGTATTTATTAGATTTTCATGAAACTCGCAATCCTTTTCATCCTGCAATTTTTTTTTTACATGACTCTTTTTCTGTGTAAAATTCATCAAAGGAGAGAATTTATGGCAGATGTGGGGGTGTTTCGACCCAAAAAAGTTCTAATTTTTCCTTCCTCTTTTTAAAATTTTTCAGCTTGTCACTGTACGTACACCCCACTATGAGATGCTATGTATACCTGAAGGAATCGATTGGCAGCAATATCCTGAATTATCAATCATAGAAGAGGTAGTGTGTGTGGGAGATTTTCTCCGATTTATTTTTATGATTAAATAGGAAAGCTAAACGACGAGATGTATGATGAATAGTCTTGATAAGAACCCTTTGTAGACGTATAAATACCTGAATCTTCAACCGTATTCTAAACGTATAGAAGTGTTGTATAGTTTGAATCTCATAAAATATCTTTATCCCTCTAAGGTGGGTTTGTTCTTTCAAGAGAGTTTTCTTCTTTTATGATGGAGGCGATGCCTCTCTGCAGAAACTTATTTCTCCCTTTTTAATTTTGATCGTACAACTTTCTTTCTTCTATGGATAGAAATGTGCATAGTTTGAAGCTGTGCTTATACTATACTTTGAATCATCATCTTCATCTTCTTCTTCTTTTTTCTTGCTTAATTGTATCTTTTATGTTTTCTTTTGTATTTTAAAAGTGATAGAACAATGGGATAATTTTAAAGGATAGAAATATAGGAAGAACAAAAAATTTGCCTCGAATGCTGGCCTCTGATGACTCTTTTAACTCTGTAGTGTCTCCATTCTTCTTCTTCTTCTTCTTTGTTAATCTCTGGCTAAGGGTATACTCTGTAGTGTAGGTTTTGCTTCAATTTTTACCTCTAATTTTGTCAGAGAATACAAAATGGTTATGCATTTTCTGATCGAAGGAAAGATGTTTGGAAACACATTCCTCTTCATGCTTATATCTCGCCGAGTGTGTGCGTTTTGATTGGTTTCAGAGACTCTCTACTATGGTAGAAACTAAAGATGATTTGGAGTGGATGGAGATGGAGAGTGGACTGCCGCATCGCTCTCGTTCCCCTTCGAGTGGTGGGACGTTTGTGGAGGCTGATCCACCGAGTACTAGCAGGAGGAGAAAACGAAAGCAACTCAGTGAAGGAAATGCATATTATTCTCCATCGGATATGGTTGGGTTTATCCTTGTTTCATTAGATACAAATCAATGCCCTTCATTTTGTTTTTTTGTTGGAAACTGTGATGTTCAGTAAAAGAAACAATAGAGAGGATTTTACAATTAGAAAAGGGGGGGGGGCTGCCGCTTTAGCCACAAAATGCTGTTGTGTGATGAGAAGACTTGTTTGGGAAACTCAAAAACTTTGTTGATTTGTTTTTATTTTATACTCAAGCACGTTTTCATGGAGAGCCTGTATAAAAATAGTATATTTTTCTTCACAAGGTGTGATTGATTTATACTTACGAAAAAAATGATACTGAGAGAAAGGCAGGGGGTACAATTTGATTTATCTATAAACGATTTTGTAGTGGAGTATTTTTATTATTATAAAAATAAAAAAATTCCTTATTAGCATCGTAGCTTGCAGAAGGATATGCTGTTCGTTTTACTGAACATAAATGATTTTCAAAAGAATTGAGACTGTATCCTGACAAATAAACGTAAAGATGTTTATTGGTAATTTGTGGGAATGTAATGTACGAAAGAAAAAAATGGTTTGAAGGAAGAAGCTGTATATACACTCTATGAGATATTCACTTTTGTATGTGTATGTGAAACATATCACTATATTTTTATGTGGATCCATTTTTTTTAGGAAAATAACGAAGGGGAACCAAAGATGGTATTTATTCAACCACACTCTTATGCGGCTGATGATGATGGGGATAGCAGTTCACTGGGGCTAAAACGTCGATGCCATTCAACATCCTTATGCGATGAAGAATTCTCGTCTGGAAAATTGCTTCCAATGCATGAAGTAAGCAGAAATAGTGCCATTGATGGGAAGCAACCCCAGAAGCAGTCCCGTGCCAACTCTGTACGTATACTTGCTACAGTAAATGATTACGCATCTCCTCTCTCATTCCTCACTGCACCTTCTAAGAAATCATCTTCTCTTTCCCTTTTTTCGCAAGAAAATGCTCCCAGGGAAGATACACCTGTTTCTCCCCGTGCAAACGACTCAGCTCTACAATCTTCTGTAGAATTTAATGATAACGCAATTTCTCCTCATTTATCATCTTCTTTGATTTACCCAGCACCATCGTCTAATTCAGACATGCAATGTAGTTCACGGACTATTCTCTTTGCAGATTAATTTTTTTAGGACTAAATAATTTCATATGCATTAAATTTACAGTTGATGTTAGTGAGTACGGAATTATCCTTGATGCATTGAAGTTAAGGAAAATGTGAAATGCAAAATTTGGATACACGCACGGTAGTAAGCGCCCCTACCAAACCATAGTGCTAAAAGGGAGTATGAAACTTCCACTTTGCCTATCATTTTAATGTATGGAAGCCATAAAGCAACCGCAATAAACTTGTTCATCTCATTTTAATATTTTTTTATTGCTGCTTCTTAATAATATCCATTAAAACTCTCGGCACACGCCATTTATCTGACATAGCCGCGGGTGAAAATGCTAACTAGACCGTAAGAAATTCTCCGTTATAAGTGGAAGTATTAGCCTTGACAAATCCGCTAATAGCATTGCACCACCGTAGCAGCTCAATAATTTGAAAAGCATACAAAATAATGAAATATATCGTTCCTTTCTAGAGTTTCTACACATGCTAAAAATGAATGAAATCATCCAGCCGTCAGTTTGCTTATTCTGAGTGTTTAACGTGCATTGCTTTGGTAGAAGACGTAAAACGTGTGCTTTAATGGTTGTAAAAGTACTATGAAGTGTTAAATAAAAGGGAAATTTAGGATACGAGAGGAAGAAAAGGTTAAGAAGTGTCTGAAATGCAGAAAAAGTGGCGTTCATAAAATTTGTATCCTTATGTATTCCTTCTCATTTTACTCACACGGGCTGATTTTATTTCATTTTCACTGATAGATGCCTTTAAAAGGAATATTAAACGTTTTCAAACATATTTTCCTAAAAATGGTTTTGTAAACGCGCAGTTTTTTACTTTTCGTTGCTACTCAATCTAAACTTGCTTCCTATGAGCGTATAATGAATGTTTATACGCAGAGATTCAACCAAAAACGTTACATACGAATTGTTTTGCAGCTCCACAATATTTGTTTTTTTCTAGTTGGTTACTCTGTAAAAATACTGCGGAAGAACCACATTACACAATTAGAACAAAGCGTATAAATTAAAAAATATCATGCCTCCGGAGGGGTAACAAATTCATGGGCAAGGCAGGCATTTTTGTTCTAATGTTTCTAGAAACTTGCGCCGTAAATGGAAACCGACAAAAACTGGTTTTTTATATCCTGTAAATTATTTGCATTGCAATTGACGAAAAAAATAGGAGCAAGGAAAGGCTGTCATGCCAATACTTTAGTAACTCTACTAAAAGCGACTACACATCAACTTCGGCTACTTTGTGGATTAATTTCGGAAATATGTAGCTACATGGGTTTATTGTCCTTATTTAATCTAATAGCCGTGCAATTTTTCACGAAATGGGTGAAATCCTTGCAAAAGAAATTATATTTACTTCTTGAATATCCGTCAACACTAAAAATTTTTGAAGAGAGAATCTAGAAAGCTAAACTTGTAAACTTGGTTAAGAATCGAAAACAGTCGATGATTGCAAGGTCCAAAGCGCTTCAGTTTGTTTAATGGCACATTCTTATCTAAAATAGGCAATAAACTATGTATAATTGAATGGTTAAGCTAATAATCGGCACCCTTCGTTGAACCTTCTCATTTAGTTTATAATGCATGCATTATTTCTATAAGTGCTTTCTTGCTCTTCTCAATCGCAACTCTAAGGTGCGGTACTAAAAAGAAATATGAAGTGCAGAAGCGAGTGGTGCGTATCATTTAACACAGGTTGTTGCATGCGTAAACATCAAAATTGAATCTCGTTAAGTTTATCTTGTGAATAAATTTTTTCAGGCAATTTTTCATAATGCTTAGGGTATGTCTGAGAGATAGACAACTTCCTCAGAAAGTACGCTTGACGTTTTCGTATTCTCCTTGGTGGCCTTTTGAAAATGCCATTCTTCCTTGTCTCTTCCGCTTTATAGAAAGGGATGGCCGCCCGTTTGCTACGCAACATTCAAAAGTTGGAAAAACAAAACGATCTCATTCTTTGCCACAACGTTTGGTGGAAAGCCAACACGTTTCCTCGTCATGTTTGCTAAAACCACAGAAAAATGGGCAGCAGCCTTCTGCTCAATACAAAAATGCTGTTGAGCGAATTGATGAGGACCTGGTCCCCCGTTGGACAGCTTCGAATTTTAAAAGATCCCCTGCGACGGACCCTGCGTGGGAAAAAGAGAAGCAGCGAGGAATGCAACTCGAAGAGGAATGGCATCGCTATACCGTCCGCTCTCCATCCTCTTTAACAACTTCCTATTACGACCTTGCCCTTTCCTCGGGCTATACTACACCTGGAACTTCCGCAAATCCAACCCGTTCACAAGAATCAGAAGATTTCTTTTCTGTTTGGAAGGAAGAATGGGATGAAGGATGGAACCATCTCAATGACAATTTTGCTGCTGAGTCTTCGTGGAACGATACTTTGCCGTATGGCAATGCACGTAAGGTGTATCTCCACGATTTACAGCAATGGAAACCAATCACATTTCTAAATAGACATCAACTGTGCATAGCAGTTGAAAGAGGATTAAATTCCTCTGGTAACTCTCGGGATGATTTGGAATATTGGCAAGCTATTGCTATACGCGCAGAGCACATCTGTGCATCCTTCTCATCCAAACAGCTATTATACATAACTCTCTCCCTCTCGACTGTACCCTATACACCTGTACCTCTCTACTGGAAATTTTCAGAATGTATTCTTAGCTTTTTACCGGTAATACATTGTATTTTAGATTCTATTTTATAGTGCACAGTGGATTCTATGTATTTCATATCTTTTCACACACATGCCTATGTATCAGAACCCAGAAAAGAAATTTTTTTTTTTTAAAAACATACGTATGAAGCGTTGTATCATGGATTCTTATCTAATTTCATTAAAAATTGGAAAAAATAAAGAATGTATGCATCTTTTGAAATGGATTTTCTTTGCAGCATTATTCTCTCTCGGATTTGGCACGCATTGCGGAGGTTTACAGTCGATTGGATCAATTGTAAGATTGTAAAATCCTAAAATTTCTTTATTTCTTGCAAAGGATGCAGAAGAAGTATACGGTTTACTTATATTTTTACTATGTTGGTGATTCTGTTTGCATGTTTTCTTTCATTCCTATATCTCTTTGTCTTGAATGCATTCTTTTTTCATTCTTCCTGGTACTTTTTATAGCATTTCAAAACGAATATAGGATGCCTTCTAAAATGGACGTATATTTCTTATTTTTTTGATTTAAATGCTAGTTATTTCTGCTGTTCAAATTCATTTGATGTATATTTCCTATTTTTTTCTATATTTTTATATGTACATTTCAAGTCAATTTCCTAAAATTGTTTTTTATTCAATGGTGATTCCTTAGACATCGAGGCTTCTTCAATGTCCTCTCTCTTGTATTTTATGAACGCATTCAACGTTCTGAAGAATTTCCAACGGTGGAATCCCTCCTCCTCTGCGTGAAATCTCTTGCAGCAGTCCACCATTATGTAGATGGATTTATGGCTTGTACCAGAGAATATCTTTTACCCAAGGTTTGCCTTATTGGTTTTAAAATAAAATAAAATTTTGATAACGTGTGATATCCCTCATAGTTATTCAAATGAAAAAATAAGTGTACGATTATTTTTTCTCCACAAAATTATCTGTTTTTTCTTCTGGAAACGATAGGCAAATTTTATTTTTTTAAAAGCTACGAAAGGCGGATGTTCACCCTTGTTTTTAAAAATGACTATGAATAGACTTGAATGTGTACCCATATCGTTTTATTTGATTTTTCTGTGGGGAAAAGAAGAGAAAAATATTTTCCTGTTTTTTATGAACATTTATTATTTTTATAGATTGAAACTCTTTCATCCCTTCAACGGATTGAATTAGGGGAAACCTTCTCAACATTTCCACAGCTGAACGAGGCAGAGGGGATGTTCCTTCATGCCCTCCTTTGTCCCCTCTTTCAACGTACCCCTTGGCTTGCTTCTCCCTCCCCCTCTCTCCACCCATCCATAGCTTCTGAAGGCGTGCGCCTCTTGGCACTTCTCCCTTGTCTCCATCAATGGAAATCCACATTATTCTCTAAACACTGGCAGCCCTATGTGACTGTTTCTTTCTTGGAAACTCTTTGTTCACAGCATCCTTTACACACTCTCCGTACACCTTACTTAACTTTGTGGCTATTATCTCTTGAATTTCTCTCTCTCGCTTCTCCTTCCGATGTGTCTCTCCCTCTTCGTCTTCCATGCCTATCCAGCCAGCCGGCATCCACCTCTTTGCTCTCTCTCCCTCCCTTTCAAGGTTCTCTGTCTTCCCCTCCTGCTGTGAAATCGGACCACACGTCCACCGCCTCTTTCTACCCTGAAAATTTGGCCAAGGAGCTGACCTCTGGTGCTTGGTATTTTCCTCCATCGATGCTCCCTTCCTCTCCCTCCATGACAACGTCTTCCCTACCGCAGGAGGGTATTGCCTCTCTACCCACTGCTGAGGGGGCCTGTGTACGTACACCCCATCCGAGAGGGTCACCTTCCCCACCCCCTCTCCCCTATGAAGATATTCCCAAGTTTGAGGGTATGCATCGCCTCATGGATATGCCACGATATAAGGAAATGTCTACCAACACAGTTTCATCCTCCCACACGTTTACACAAACTCCCTCTCTATCTCTCTATTCCAAAACATTTTTAATCCATTTTTCTTCACGGGAAAGTCTTTCCAACCTCATGGATCCAAAGAACTCTGGGTTTATCTTCCCTTGGTGGAGGCAGGCTGCAAATTCTCCTAGTATAGATTTCTCTTATCTACTCTCTGATTCCTCTCAGATATGGGCTGTAATTCCCTTTCAAACCCTCAGTCTCTGTATCAAAGGACTCCTCCTGGATAGAGGGCACCCCTCTTCTCTCTCTCTCCATTCACAGCGTGTGGAGATGTTAATCTCTCTCTATGCGGCTAAACTCGGTGCATGGGCTCTCCTCTATCCTCCTCTCCCCTCACAGATCTCAGCTGTACCTCCTTTACCTCTTTCTACCTTGACAGAGGTGATTACCATTCTTTCTCAGTGTAGTGAGACTCTCCTCCTCTCTCAGACTTTCTCTTGGCCCCTTGCTTCCCTCCTGTATGTTTCTACTACACAGTGTTTGAAAGGATGGCTGCTACGACTCTCAGAGGCATCTCCATGGGTGGATCTACGACAAAAAGAGTGGAAAGATTTCACTGAGAGTTTTCAAAGATTGCATCGTCTAAGTCAGAGGCTTCATCATGGTTCTGAAGGTTCTCATTTTCTTTCTTTGGAGAAGATTACTGCCTTGCCATTGTATATTTATGCACTGCAGAGATGGTTCTATTATAGTGCCCTCTGTATTCTTTATTATAGCCAGGCATTGACGGTGGGCTGTAGAAGGAGGTGGAGGAGGAGAGAAGAGTTTTTCATTTTTTTGGAATGAAAATTTTTAATAAATTTTTATTTTTTGAATACATGGATAAAAGGTCTCTCTTGTATACTTTTCAAAAAAAAATTTTCTTGTAAAATTCATCCAGAAAATAATTTTTTTACAGGCCTCTAGAGGGGGTGCTATTCTTTCTCATGCATCACTTCTCTCTCAACAATTGGAATGGCTTGGTAAAGTATTCTTCTTCGTTTTAATTTGAGTATAAAATAGTACTAAAGTTTGTAGAAAATGAGAATGAAAAAACTTTTATTTTCTTTATAAATATTTTTTTATTTCTCAAAAAATGTTTTTTTTTTTTTTTTTTTTGAATTTTTTTTCTTTTTTTTTTTTATATTGTA
>JADAQX010000912.1:0-19443 GCA_015476325.1 Cardiosporidium cionae | reverse complement strand
CTTAATTCTCTCTCTCTGAATTCTCTCTCTCTGAATTCTCTCACTCAATTCTCTCTCACTCAATTCTCTCTCTCTGAATTCTCTCACTTAATTCTCTCTCTCTGAATTCTCTCTCTCTGAATTCTCTCACTTCATTCTCTCTCACTCAATTCTCTCTCACTCAATTCTCTCTCTCTGAATTCTCTCTCTCTGAATTCTCTCTCTCTGAATTCTCTCACACTTAATTCTCACTCAATTCTCTCTCTCTCAACTCCAACTCTCTCTCACTCAACTCCAACTCTCTCTCAAGAGAGCAGCAGTGTTTCTACTTGTAATTTTGGGTATCTCTTACCCACATCCTCTAAAAAAAAATATCAAAAACACAGCAAATTCCAAAAAAAAAAAAAATGTATAAGGAATAACGAGGAGAGATAAATGCATGGTTAGAGCGTATATATATGTGTTTACACTTTGAACTCTATCCATTTTATTGTATAAAAAGAAAAAATCTCCTTCACAATAAAGATCATGAACCTTCTTCTACTATACGATACTGAAGAATAAGAAAGAAATATTACAGCCTTCTCTCTCGTACCATTTTATTCTCACTGAGACCTTCGTTTCTCCAAAGATGTTTCATTTAAGAGACAATGCGTTTATTTGTGTATCTAACCAAAAAGAGTTACAACACCTTCCTTCTCTCCTCCTCTTTATACACATTTTGAATTATTGCATATTCATCACCTGGCCATTACAAAGAGCTCTCGTACCATACGAGAACCTTCACCAATATATTTTTGGACTAATTCTGCTCCAGATACCCTGAAATGAGTTAAGAAATAGAGAGAGTCTACCCATGTAACAGAGAGTGTTCTCATTAGAGATTATCCTCTTGCAAAAAAATAAAAATTTCTTTAGACTCTTCCAATTTCACTTTCATACGATCCCTTTCTTCACTCTCTCTCCTTTCTCCACTCTCTCTCCTTTCTCCACTCTCTCTCCTTTCTCCACTCTCTCTCCTTTCCCCACTCTCTCTCCTTTCTCCACTCTCTCTCTTTTCTCCACTCTCTCTCTCTCTTTTCTCCACTCTCTCTCTCTCTTTTCTCAACTCTCTCTCTCTCCCCTTTCTCCACTCTCTATCTCTCCTTTCTCCACTCTCTCTCTCCCCTTTCTCAACTCTCTCCCCTCTCTCCCTCCCCCCTCCTTCCCTCCATTTGAGTGAACAGAGAGGTATCCTTCACCTCCATCTCTTTCTCCTGTAAATCATTCTTATAGAGATTTCTATCTCTCACCTTCCTCTGTAGATATAAACCATTAAAAAATATCTCACCGTATAAAAGTACAATCCGTATGATGTGCAACAGCTCTTGCCAACAATGTTTTTCCTGTTCCAGGTGGACCATATAAGAGAACTCCCTATAAATAGAGAAATAAAGAGATAATCAGGAGAGAAAAATATATATAATTTCTCCAAGAGAAAACTTGTATCAAACAAAATTAAAGAAGGAAGAAAAAGAATAAAACTCAAGAAATTTTGTAAACTCTTTCTTCCCTCTGTAGAAATAAGAACTAAGCAAACATACAACTCTCTAAAGGATGTCTCAAAATCTTACCTTTGGTTGAGAAATTCCAAGAGATTCAAAGATTTCTGGATGCTTTATTGGTAATTCAATAACTTCCTTTACTTCCTTGACTTGAACTTCCAATCCACCTACCATCTGCAAATATATTTGAGAGGATGCATACACCGTGTACATACACACCTCTCTCTCCCAGTTTCAAAATTTCTCTTTATTTTTAGTCAGCTCTATGAAAATATAAATCCTCCTCCTCTTTTTTTATATATACTTTCAAAATGTCTTCTTCCTTTCATTTTATTTTTAAAATGAAAGGATATGAAATATACACACAAAATGAAAATTTTTTTTTTCCTATATATATATATATATTACCTCATAGGTGGAATCTGGAACCTTCTCAACTTTCATTAATGAGACAAGTGGATCCACTTTACTGGGTAAAACCTTGTGTAGTTTATACGAATCATTCAACAATGCCACTCTATATCCCAATATATTGAAAACAAAAACAGATTTCCAATGAAAAAGTAGAGAGTGTCCCTTTTATCAATAAAAAAAATATTCTATCCTCTCTTTCTCCTCATCCTATACTATTAAATTCCTTTAAAAAATAGCATTTTTTACTTTTTATTTATATAGATTCAATTTTGTATAGGGCAAGGCGTGCATGAAGATTACTTTTTTCTATTAAAAATCAAAAAATCTTATCACAGAACAAAATTTATATTTCTTAAAAAGATTTAAACATACTCTAGAGGAGTCTCTGAGTAGAATTCTTTTAACATAGAAACATCTACATCTACATCTATTTATTAAAAATAAAAGAAATCTATACCAACCTTCCAGCATTTCATAGGATGAAGAAAAAAAGTGAAAACCTATTTAAAATTCTCTCCCTCTTGTAAATAGTTTCAATTCACCGTGTATTTGGAGTACATTCTGAAACATCCACAGATTTGGCCAAATCTACTACATATTTTCCTTCTGGATTGATCTATAGATACAATAAGAGAAAACACAATATAAAACGTTTTAAGGAAGGAAAAGTATACATCATCGATAGAAACAGAGAGAGAAATAAAAAATTAGACTAAAGAAGAATTCCTAAGGAGATAAACTAAAACCTAAAAAAGAGAAGGAATCTCAAGCCATTTTTCTACTTTTCTTTTAAATACGATATATCCTGTGTAGATCTTACAAGGAAAAAAATACGAAGAGGAGGAGGGGATAAATCATATTTTCATTATGTAGAGAAGTTTACAAGTAATAGAACGAAGGTGAACTAGAGGCGTAAAAAAAATGTTTTTTATTGTAATATTTTTTATAATCCTTTCAATGGTAGAGAATACATCCTTCAGAAGAGCTCTTCTTTGAGTTTTTCTTTATTATCTCTTTGGTTAAAACCTTGTCTCTGCTGAGTATTCTTTCCTTTACAAAAAAATCTCCTCATCTCCCCATTTATATAATCTTTTAAAATGCAAAATATTCCTTCAGAGTCTATTTTTTAGAGTTTATTTTATTTTTTAATAGAATCCATCAAACAAGAGGAAAGACTGCCCACAAAACTCCTTTAGTATGAAAAAAAAAAGAATATCCACTCCTAGTAATGCAATTCAAAAGGCAGACCTTGACGAGAACCTTATTTTTTCCCATAGGTTTGACAACTTCACCCACATAAGAAGCAGGATCTAACAAATAGAGTAATTCTTCTCTTAATTCACGAACTGCAAACATATGTAACACAGGTCAAGCCAGAGAGAAGTAATACACTTTACTAAATAAAGAGGAAAAAATTCCATGAAAAAAAAAAGAGAAGATAAGAAGAAGTAGAGGCCAAACATCCACAGAGAGAATGTGTTAAAAAGAAATACGTTGAGAGAGAGAATAAAATCAGTAATTAAACATGTTAAAATGAAAATAAACAAATTCATTTCGAATAGAAAAGATAAATGGCTGCGATTTTGTGATAGAGATCATAAAAAAACGGTCACACGTATGTAAAGGAGAGAAAAAAAATTTTAGGATCCACTGACAAGGGATAAATTTTCTAAATTTGAATAGGAAATTTAGTAAAGATACGAAAGGAGACCAGAGAAATGAAAAATTAAGAGATTTATTTCATAGAGGCATCCCAGGTGAATAGGCATAGAAAAAAAGTCAATATAAGTACACAGACGCTCTCTGATAGATATTCAGTACATTTGAGAGAGTTTATGAAGATTACAAAGGCATGGAACTCTTAGCCCAGACTATATATCTTCCTCTGTAACTTCCACAGGATCGAGTGATCCTTTAGCTTTCTTTTTTGAGCAAGAAATATATACAAGATTTACCTTTTGTATTTAATTCATTCCTCTGTGCCTCTAATCTACGGATATTTTGATGCTTTTCGTTCAAAGAGGCCTCTAGCTCTTCTATTTTGGCTTCATAGTACGATTGAATGGCACTAAAAGAAGAAACATTGGTAGTCTTCTCAACAGGATGATTTTTTTCTCGAGCAACAGCCGCATCGAAACCAGCAACTTTCGGTAATTTTTGTGCAGGGAAGGGTTTTTCCACAACCATAGAAGTTGCCATCTTTATTGGTTTTGTAAATACTTTTTGATCGTCTGTAAAAATAAGAAGATTGCACGGGTAAAAGATAATATTCAGGAAGTGAATGTATTTATTTTTATACAAGGAGTACAGAACACAAAGTAATGGGTCCACAACACACTTAAGTTGAGTTTACATAGAGCTTGATTTTGCTTGTCAAGGAGTTCTTAGCTACAGCGAGCACCTTTGGATTTTCTCCGAATAAAATCTCTAAACTTTTCAAACTAATTAGTTGAACAACATGCATAGCAGCAAGAGCATTAGAAAAGTACAAAGAAGATAAAGAAAATCAGTTTTCTCCCGTATCGTTATGCTCCAAAATGATTACCTTGCGGAAGAACATGAATGACGCACACAGGTACACGTTAAAGGTAACGTCAATATCTCTCGTTGTTAATCTTACGAAAATATCCAACAAAGAAATTCTACGCAAGAATACTGTGACAAAAACCAATACGAAAAGGTGCTCGTACCGACAAAAGGATTATACTAAGAATAAAAATCATACGCCTCTACAATATAGGGTTCAGCGAGAGAAAGAGTCCAACTACCAAATTTGTCCAAGGAGCAAAACAAAACATAAACGGTAAAGGTATGTCATGTCACACAAGCGGAATCTGAGAAAGAATCAGTGTGAATTCATCAAAAATCTCATTGCATACGCAGTATGGGATTATTTTCAATCAGGAACCCCGCGGTAGATATTACCCACGATTTTTTCCTCTGAAAATACCACCGGAAATTGTCTGAAACAATAGCGGGGGAACGAGTCCGCAGTCGGAGAATAGTCAAAGGGAAGGAAGCTTTTTCAACAACAACCATTTGCTTGAACACTAGCTAAAAATGCAGGACTACGAGATCACCTTTTCCAGAAAACAATTTGAAAACGATAGGAAAAGCATATGCTATTTTATTCATGATAAGTTGATAGGTAACAATAAATAAAATGACGAATCTCGCGTGTATGTAACAAACACGCAGGACCTTATCGAAAGCCTATACACACAAATAAAATGATATTTCAACTTGACTATTCTGAACGAATTGCCAAACTTTCAAGCCTCCTTATTCTTAGCAATTCAATCTAAATGCACTTGTTTTGCTGAATATAAGCTACTTCAAAACAATTATGTTTAATTAGCACAAAAGCTTGAGGAATTTGTTCATGCAAACTGCTACTAAAAATAAGTTTATCTATCAGCAATGAAACTACGGTATTACCCTGCATTTGTTGCATCTGAATTTTACTACGGTTTGAATGCAGTAGTATCATTCATCAACGGAAGTGAAACAATAAAATTAAAATAATTTTTGAGAGTAGACGTTACTGAAATATGGGGGCGCTATCTTGATTTAATAATCATGCAATTTATCATTTTGGCTAGAGTATGTAAGAATAACATATGGCAGTAGATGGATATAATCTTTACAATTACTTGCAAGTTATCAAGCGGGATTGTATGCGCCTTTATGTATTTAAAAAATTAATTCTTATCCAATAGATAAAACAGCATTTTCTAAGTTTGGACTCATCTCTTTTTTTCGTGTCGAACGAAAAGATTTTATAACATATCTAAAAATAGCGGAGAAATATCCGATACATGTTCTTATGCACTCTTGATATTCTCTGCCAGACATAAAACTGTAAGTTTACCTTTAAAACAAATAGAATTGCTTCTCAAAATTTCAATATGAGATCTTTTAATGCATTTCTCTTTTCTATAATTACACACCATCAACAGGTAATCAATACTTAATAGAGCGGGTTATAGGCAATGTCCAAGTGACTATGCCTTGCAGTAATTATGCTTCATCATTCGTTTTCCGAATTATATGTGACAATTTCTTTTTAAATACTACCTACTACCTTATATTTTGGAAAATTTGGCTACAATCTGCTTTTCTACATTTCAAGTGTTACAATTATTTTCTTTATATAAAAAGGTTTCATTGTATACGCAGAATAGATCGGGTACTATAAAGTTCTTTTTATTTTTCTTCTCATAAAAATTAGAGCAGAAATAATATAGCAATACCCTGCAAAGAGACATGTGTATGCAAATTTCAAATGTTTATTTCTAGCATACTACATAAAACGCGAAAAAGTTATTACATCTCAAAAGAAAATCAAACTTTTTACATTTGAAAATACGCCCGTTTGTTTCTATTTTACCGAGCTACACTTCTTATAATGCTGTGACCCGTTTGCTAAATAAGAATGCTCAGGGATATACTTTTGGCACAGTTATCACCGTTTTTTTATACCACAAAATAGAATTGGCTGAGATAGGAAAGATTGCGATTCCGTAAATAAGGCACAGACAATGCTTTAAATAGAATAAACACAACTTTGAGGGAATAGAAATGAGAGCGACATATTAACTGTACAAAAATTAGAATCCAATCTTTTTTTATGCAAAATACAGTGGCTTAACTATGAAGAATCATACTATTTGTGAACTAGATATGCATCAGCAGACGATATTTTGTTTTGCCAAGCATGTGGTGAATGCTTTTGCTAACTAGCTTCAAAGGGATAGAGAAAAAATTACGTAAGGTAGGATTACACCATCTTTAGCTCTATTCACATCTAAAATAAAAAAGCATTCACAGGTCTGCAAATATTTTTGGATCTTCACGCCACCACAATGATTGTAATAACCCCCGTGCAACTACCTAAGTACACACTCTACACCTGGTACATTTAATGTAACAAATGGATTTGTAGCGTATGTAGATTTAGGTTAAGTACTTAATGCTAGGTTAAGTAATCAATGCACGGTGAAGTAATTAAAATTTAGGTTAAGTAATTATACCATGATTAAGTAGTGTAGGAATGGAAATGAGTTAATGAAATGATATATGTTAGGACTAAGTTAACCCATGCGTAAAGTAGTTACGGAATGTCCGGGTAGTAGTGGAAAGTAGGGTACGAGTTGACTAGGTCTGTATTTGAATGCACACAAATACAACCGACGCTGACGAGCAACCAAGAACATTGACAACTAACTACTCGTAGAAGTAAATGCCGAATCGAAGCTAGAGGGGGAGTGAGTGAGATCAGTCTTTTTATTCTAGTCTTTTCTATTGACAAATGTTTATATGCAATTAGGCAAGAAGGTATGTTTTAATCGAACCCTTTTAGTCTAACTTATTTTAGCATGTTTAAGCTTTCAATATTCCCTCGATTAAATATTACCCAACATTTATAGTTTACCTGTTCTAAATCTTCTTCGTTGATTGTTGGAATTGTTGTCGCATATTCTGTTCAATCGTTTACTTATTGTAGCACGTAAAATTCAACTCTCATATACACTGAAGAGCTTATCTCATACATTCGCTCATTGCAGAACAACAGAGATATTTGAAATATCTCAATCTTAACATTTAAGATGAAATATATTTAATTGCATGTACGTCGCCACAATAGCACATTACACGTCTATTTCATATGCAACAAGAACATAAATGATAGAAGTGTAATGTCATGGCTGCTCTACACATGTTTCCTACGCGATCTATTTTGTATTCACCTTGGTTAGGAAATTGAGCAAGGCTATATGTTCATCTGTATATGTTTAGATTTAGAAAACAAAAGCAAAAAGTATTAGCCTGATTTTCAAAAGATAAAAGCTGAAAAAAATAGAATACGAACAAGAGAAAAAATTCTTTTTTTTACCTCTGGCCAACTCCCTATCTCCATATGGATTACACAAGCAGGACTAATATATTTATTCATTTCGATGTGTTTATTGGGCAAAGTAATATATATCTTAACTTGCAAATTCTCAATTTAAACTGATCAGTTCTTAATTGTCGCCATAAATTTTTGTTATGTAGTCGTAATTCAAATTGTTTCAAGGTAAATGCAATATTGAAAGGAAAAAAATGCAGTACACTGTTGAGATGCAACTGTTTTGTAAATGTAAGTTTTGCTGTTGCATATAAATCTCCCATGTCTTGTTCCATGATATTCAAAATAGTAGCAGAAATGCAAGTTGTGAACGTAGATATTTAAATGATCTTGTGAGGGAGGTTAGCAACTCCATAAGAGCACAAAAATAACAGCGGTAAAGGTTTGCATGTATTATTACAACAAAAATGCAAATTAAAAGCAAACACATCTTGTACTAAGTTGCCACACTTCATTTTAAACAAAAGGAACCTTTCAAAATTAGTATACTTTTGGCTCGCTTACCAATTTTTCAAATATAGAGCATATTTTGCTATGCTCTAGTGAAATATGCTAATCTTTTGGAAAACAATACTCTTAGCACCCCTTAAAAAGTAGCATATTCTTTGTTGCATTCTTGCACTTTGCGATCAAAATTTTGTATATGTAACGAAGTGAAAATCAGATAGCGCAAAACCTGCGCATAGGATCTAAAGCGACAGTGTGATACTCACACACGATTGACACTATAAGAATGTTCAACGAGAGTTTTAGTGTGTGTCAAGTTTTAGTTCTTAGTTTTTAGTAGTGTTAATTAACTATGTAAAAAATACATTTTCTTAGTTATCTCTGAATTTTACTTGGTGAAATGTAATTAGGGAATACTTACTACAATATGCAGTAGGATATCATAAGTTAGAAAATATTATGATGAAAAGTATTTTTACCTTTTATGTTACACACAAGTTTCGATAGGAATATGCTGTCGAATGTTTTTATCATTTTGTATTCGTCATATGGCTCATGTGTGTGTAATTGTATCCTTTTCTAGTATATGATTTTAGTCAATGAGCGAAGTAAAAAATTTACGTAAGAATTATTAATGCAGTGTGCTTCTGTACACTTGAGAAAGAGAGCGAGTGGCAATGTAATGCAATTGTGAGATGAGAGCTCTCCACATTGTGTATCTGTTGCGGTTATGAAACAGAACACATGTTAGTAACTTGTGATCTGTAGAAGGTAGGCCTTACTTTGTTAAGTCGTTACGACAAAGCCAGAGTGAGAGATGAATAATACCGAGAGTATGCCAGACCCATAGGTTGACTGCACATTAGTAAAGAAGGTACATAGAGGTTTTGATTGATGATCGAGTTTGGGCTGTCGACGCCCATAAGTTACGAGTTTGTTATTAGCAAGACTACTCTGAGGTTGATGTGCTCTAGTTTTTCGTTACTCTAATTCTATTTTTGATAGAAGGTTATTAAAGATAACACGAATGACCTAGTGAGATATATTTATAGAAATAAGTATATACACGCTCTCAAAAAATTAGCATTCTAGTAGTGTAGGGAAATTTAGAAGTCCGCTATTGATTGGAAAAATCGTGTAGCCGGAGTCGATAGATCTCGACTGGTAAATCCTGGGAATAAAATATTACTTTAAAAAAATCCTAAATTACAGTTTAAATAAAAACGTATGGTTGGTATTGCATATACTAAGTTTTAATATGAATTATAACTTGCTTGATGGAGCACATGGTACACTGATAAGACTGCAATTTAAGAAGCTAAACTTGTCATGAGCATTCAAGTTAGAGATATAGAATAATTTGTTACGAGGACACACGAAACCAAAGTCAGAGTAGACACCGCAGTAAATGCTTTCAAAAAAGAAAAAGAATAAGTCAATTTCATATGCTTTATTCCACTATACCTAGCTGTAAAAGCACGTTCCATATTGCAGTGAATACACGTTTTTTCATGCGAATTGAACTTGAATAATTGAAACAATAGACTTCTTGTGTTGCCCCCAGCTGCACAAATTCGTATGCCCGTTACGCCCTAGGCAAGAGAGAAGGCGGAAAGCAGTTAGTATCCAAAGCAATTAAGCAAACTAAAGTGATTACGGGAGTTGCTGCTATTGTTTTTATTCATAGTGATGGATCGATGAAAAACCCAATCTCTTCTCTTTTTGCAAATGGTACAAAAATCCGGATTTAGCAGATGAATCTTGTGCTTTGGTATGTAGAATGTGCATGACTGACGCGATGAATCCGTCACGCTAGCTGTCAAAAAATAATGATTGTAATGGGAATCGATTGGTTTATGGGGATTGCTGACTGACTCCAGATCAAAAGGAGCCACTGAGAATCTTTTGTCATATGCTTCTTTTTATTTTTTTAAGCTTCGTCTTTTTCATGTCAGCGTCATTGTATTCAGTTATACATTTAATATATAATGTAGGCTTCTTCGATATTTCTTCCAAACGTGTTGATCCTGGCTGTATCAACCATCCCCCTACTTCATGGCCGCTATAATTTAAAAAAATCAGACCAATGCTTTTGTTGTCTAGCAGTGATCAATGCCCAATTTCATTTATACTCTTTTGAGAAGAATAGCCGGTGTTACCCTACGATGGAGCGCCGTAACTCAGATGCATCCCGCGGTGAAGCCACCGCCAACGCGGACTTGCAAGCGTAAGATTGTAATTTTTTTTCTACGTTTTAAATAGTAAGCCTCTACAACGTGACATTGAGATACCAGCTCATACAGCCTTGTCTTACAAGACGCTTCTACAAAGAGCTTGGAGAATACTCAAATGCTCGAGACTATAACCTCTATAGTTTTCGAGGAAATCAAAGTAGAAAAATGCCCTGTATGTACCCTCTCCGTGGGTTATCAAAAAAAAAATTTTCCATGCACGATAAAGACGGATTTTTTGTTATTAAACCGAATGGCATTGCTCTGCAGCTATACGTTTTATTTGTTGCATTACTGTTTTAATTGATTCTTGGTGTGCATTCTTTCAAAATCTACTTTTTCCATTTGCACCTCACTTCTTTTGTTGCAGTACCCTTTGGAACCGTGCATAACTTTTCATGTCATATAACTTGAATTCACACCCATTTAAATGTTCTGTTTTGTGAAATTTTTAAAAAAACCTCTTTAGAGAGCAATTGATCTAACTGATGAATACCCTGTTTTAAGAAGTTTTGAAAATCTAGATGGTTACTCGAGTTATTAGTATTTTGAGTTTTCCTATTTTCATGACGCGTTTTCTTCTATGCACTGGCGATGCTTCTTTTATAAATTGCTTACATGCCACAGTATATATTTTCAACTAATCAAGCATCGAGGCGGTAGCCAGCGCAGTGCAGTAGATGTTGAAAATGCAGAACGCTTTCAGGAGGAATTACAAGAAGAATATCAAAAGCAATTGGAAAAAGATCGAGAAGCAATATTCCGAAAGGATGCAAAGTAATGCTCCTAACTAAAACATACTACCACGGAGCTGAGAGAGTGGATGAGAGAGAGTGTTTGAAGAAGGAAAAAGATAATACTATAGTAAAAATAAAGGATGAAAAACAAAATCCGTGCTGCAAAAATGTGTATTTTTTAGTCTTAAAGTGTATAAAGAGAAGCCTCTTTGAAATGCTATTATAATTTCCAGTTGTTGTATTGTAATTAAAAGAGTTGAATGTTCTTTTAGTGTATATTTTTTATAATAAAAATAAAAGTTATATTCTACCATTATTGAATCTTCTCTCCTTTCCCATTTGCTATTTTAAACACACTTCCCTTTGTTTTCTTTGTGGAATTTTTTTGGGAATCCTAGAGAGTATTTCTATTTTAGGATTGATTTTTTTTTACTTTTAATGGGATACTAGTATTTAAAGTATACTTTTTTCTACATATAGGGCTATTTTTTCTTTTTTAATTTCTATTTTCTTTAGAATACTACGTGTGTCTAGGATTACTTTTCACATCCTCTAAAACCATTGTAATGTATATACCCAAAGGGAGGTATCCTCCTCCCCTCCCCCCCCCCTTCGTGAAGAAATTTCTCTACTATGCCACACGATTCTTTTTTCTGCATAGAGGATACTATTTCTTTATTTTTTTTTTATCCTTCTATAAAGAGTATATATAGGTTACTTCTACTATTTCTTTTGTACCATTTTTTGATATTTTTCAGGCGGCTAAAAAAGTATGAACGAAAGCAAAAACGGAAACATTCTACCCACAAGCACCATTCTAAGCAAACTACATCCTCTGAGGAAGAAGAAGAGAGTATTCCATTCTTTATGAGAGATGCCTCTATACGTGCAGCCATGAAAGAACGTAAAAATGAAAGAAAACGGCAGAGAAAACGACGGAGAGAAAAAACTTCTGAGCCAAAAAGTGATCCTAAACGACGGAAAAAACATAGAAATGTATCCTCTTCAGAGGAAGAAACATCTACTGTTACTGCAGATTCTATTATTTCTTCAGAGAAACGTAAGAATCCTTCAACACAAAAATCTTCTGCAAAGCAACGTCCTCCTTCCTCTTCTCATACTGAGAGTGCTCTATCGGTACGATTGCATCATTATTTTTTAATAGAAGAGTTAAATAGAGTGTAGGATATTTAATTTATTTATTATGTATTGGTTTTGTGGAGGTTTTTAAATATTGTTTTTAAAATAGCTTTCATGGAATCTTTACCACAGAGAGAATAGGGAAGTGAACTCTTCAATACATTTTTTATAAAAGGATTTGAGAGAATTTTTCAGGATAATTTATAGAGAATTTGATTGGAGATACAGAGAGTGTGAAGATTTTTTTTATAGGAAGGATATTTTTTTTTTTTTTTATATAATTAAAATAATTATAAAAAAAAAATAAATATAGATGGAATTTTTTTAATCTATTCAAAATCATTGCATTTTTTGAAATTTAAATTTTTTTCAATGTATTAAAATCCTTTATAAATCTTTTATAAAAATAGATTTTCTATTCTATAGAAATTTCAAAAGAAGATAATGAGCGAAGTATAAAAAAAAAGAAATGATATATCAAATGCAGTCTATCCTTTAGAAAAATAAATAAAAAACTAGCCATTTTGGAATTTTTTTAAATTTTTAAATCCATTTGTTTGCATTTTATATAAAATATATTTTATATAAATTTTCTTTTTATTACAGAGAGAATTGCCTAGGAAAAAATCCAACTCTACGAAGAAATATTAATAAAACAACTCAAATGAATGCATGTGCATATTTCTTTAGTTTTTTCCTTCATTCTGTGAATTTTTATTCTCCAAAATTACCAAAAAAAAATATTTCTAATATCTGTGGAGGATTTATTTTTATTATAATAACATTTTTCTTAAAAAAAATGGGAAAGTTTGTTTTAAAATTTTTTTATTGTGAGGAAGAAGAAGGGGGGGGATCTCCTCCTTGAACTCTGATTTATTTTTATTTTTTTTAATAATATTTCTTTTTCTCCTTTAAAGATTTTATTCCAAAGTTCGAGAGGAAGAAATTTAATTTAGAATAAAAAGGATTGAAATATTTCTTATTTAATTTTTTTAAATTTGAATTTGAAAAGGTGGCTATTCTCTTAATTATAAAATTAGATTTTGTTTTTTATATAATAAAACTCTAAAAAAATGTTCAGAGAAGGATGTTTCCTCTTTTTTTCTCATACTCAATTTTTTGTTTTTCTATTCGTTAATATATTTATAAAATTTGAGTGTATTGAACAAGAAAAAAATCCAATTCTTATTTTATTTCTGTTTTAGTCTTCACTTTCTAGCAAACAAGTATGCAATTTTATATTTTATTTCTCAAAATGAAAACAATTCAACTTTTATTCTTCAAAAACGTAATAAGAAGGCATATCGAAAGCAAGAAAATAACATTTTATATATTAAAAAAAAATTTTTTTTTAATTTCTTTTCATATTTTTTTCTTCACAAGAAAAGAAAACTTTAAAAGAGCAAACATATTCCATCCCATAAAAAAAAAATAATTTTGTTTTCCTTCACTTTTCATATTTTTATTAAAAAAGAAAAGGAGGGGGGGGGGTGGTGTACATACACCCCTCCCCCCTCCTCCTTTTCCTTCCTCCCTTCATCACTCTCTCTCTTTCTCTCTCTCCTTCTCCAAAGAAAGAGCAAACAGTAAACACGAGGTTTAAAACAAAATATTTATTTTTTTCTTTCCTCTTTTATACAAAGTTTAAATAAAACGATTTTAGCATGTGAAAAGTATAAAAAAAAAAGAATAAAAGGTGAAAATACATTCATAATAAATAGAATTTTGATGATGAAAACGAATTCATTTATTAATGAAGAAATTTAGTTGGATTAGAACTTCTTTCATAACAAACAGTAAATGTTTTTTATCTCTTTTTCATGTTAAGAATTTACATTTTTTTTTAGTAGCAGAAAAAAAATTTTATTCCATCAAAAGTAGTATTTTTTTAAAAAGAATTTTAAGAGAAGAAAAAACAAAAGAGTTGCAAAAAAAATTTAATAAAAAAATAAAGATTTTCAATGAATATATTTTTATCTCTTATAACTTTTCTAAATTGTAGGAATAAAGATAAATATTTTTTAATTTCCTTTAATATTTTTTTTTATTTATATTTTATAATTCATTTTAAAAATAAAATATAAATATAAACGTGTGAATTATTTTTAGAGACACTTTTCATGTTATATATATAAAATGGAGAAATGAAAGAATTGTGGCAATCGACCAGGCTTGTGCTTTACAGCTGAAGAAACATTCCCTATATAATGAAAAAGAAGGAAGGAAATACTATATGCAGAGGGAGGAAGGAGTAGAGATAAGAGATAAGGGGGAGGAAGGAGTAGAGATAAGGGGGAGGAAGGAGGAAGGAAGGGAGTAGAGATAAGAGATAAGGGGGAGGAAAGAAGAAGGCGGGGAGTTGAGATAAGGGGGAGGAAGGCGGGGAGTAAGAATAAATGAAGAATGAGAAATAAGTGAAGTTTGTCCGAGTTGAGATACGGTGGGGAGAGAAATGAGGAGAGAGTAGGAAAGAGAGGATTGGGTGAGAGAAATACGGAGGATGAGAAAGGTTAGGTGTGAGAAATGCGTGGAGAATAAAAAATAAATGAATGGAAAACAAGCAAGAACTAAAGAGTGAAAATGAAATCAAAAATGAATATAATAAAATAAAAAACACACACTAAAAGATACTTCAGAAATACACATTAAAAACTATTAAAATAAATCATGCACCGTTTTAAAAAAATAAAAATAAAACAAAAGTATCCATTTGAAAGAAAAATTTTCCAAGCATTTCTCGCATTTCTACCTCTCACATGCCTCCTTATAGAGGCATCGTAGACTCTCCTTTTCCATTTATATATCTATTTTTCCCCTTTCTTTCTACACATACTGTCCATCCGCATTTGTTAGCTCTGGAAGAGATATCCATAAATTTTCTTCAAGAAAACGTCGATGATTAACCAAAAATTCCATGCAATTCTTCACACATTCCTCTCTAGAATAAAATTTTTCTTCCAAGAGAAAGATAAATTTTGCTTTCAAAAAATAACCCAAAGGCCATATCCATTCTGGACCCTAATAAATAGAAAAAAAAAAGAGTATTTGAAAAGGGAAATTTTTTTTTTTTTATAAAAATATATTTTTACCTCTTTGAATAGTTTTTTTATTAAAAAATTTGTTATTTATTTCTCATGAAGTATAGTTTCAATAAATTTTTTTTTTATACTAAACGTATATAAAAAAACTGTCTCACTTGATGATAATTCCATCCATGAGCTATTTTTCTATCAGAAGAATTATTAGAATTATCATAATCTCCACAAAATTGTTCATCCAATGGATCTAATGTTTTTAATCCCAATTGATTTATTCCCCACAAGCGCTGCTCTATTCGCCGTAGACATTCCAAGGCATGATGCTAAGAAACATATATATATATATATAATAATAATATAATACTGTAATAATAATAATACTCATATAATACTAATATCATATAATAATAATACTCATGTAATAATAATAATACTCATATAATACTAATAATACTCATATAATACTAATACTATTACTACTACTAATAATAATACTCATATAATAATAATAATACTATTACTAATAATATAATACGAATATAATACTCATATAATACTAATACTATAACACGTTTATAAAATTACTAAAAGTAATAATAAATACAAAATATAATAAAAATAAAATAATAAAATCAATGTGAAATAGCCACACAAAAAGTAATCATTAAAATTAATAAATAATAAAGTTATACAATTTTGTTTCTTTATTACTTTATTAAATAATTCTGGAGCCACAGCCATGGCAATGCAGACGTTGGGACGAAGTTGAAAATCCGCACGTGTTGAAGACTAAAAAAAAAATATTTATTATAAATTCTTAAAATTTAATTTTAGAAATAAAAGTTTATATTGAAAAATGGGAAAAAAAATTTTAAAAAAAAAAATGAATTGATTTCAAAAGAGTAACATATGATAGACTTGCTTTTATTTATTAATATTTCTTAATAGTTTTAAAAAGATGTTTTATATTGTATCTCATGGTTTCTCTCATGTTATTTCTTTCTTTCTTTCTCATTCAACTTAATATATTTCTCTCTCTCTCACTGCAATTCTCTTTATTTTATATACTTGATAAACATCTTTATAGATACATCGATTTTGAATTAATGCAGACGTATCCTTTTCATCAATAAAAAAATATTCTTCAAAAAATTGTGTTAAATGAGAGCCCCATTCCATGCTTGTTATTTCAGAGGCATCCTTCAATTGAAATAGTCTATCTCTGAAATATTTGGCTCTAATAGAATTCATAAAACGAAGAGAAGATTTTAATAATCCAATAATTTCAACAGCTGCACCATCCCTGGGAGTAGCAGGCAATCCTTTGTTTCCAGCCTGAATACAAAAAGTTAACAAAAACTAGAGAAAAAATTAGAGAAAAAAATTAAAAAACTAGAGAAAAAATTAGAGAAAAAAATTAAAAAATTAGAGAAAAAATTAGGGAAAAAATTATAAAAAAATTAGAGAAAAAAATTATAAAATTATAAAAAAATTAGAGAAAAAAATTATAAAATTATAAAAAAATTTGAAGAACAAATAATTTGAGAAAAAATTATAAAATAATATCAGAAAAGAAAATTTTACATATAAAAATTCCACAAAATTGTATCAACGCTTCTTTTATTCGTACACCCACCAGAAATTCTCCCTCTTCATCGATTGCTATTTTTGTGAATTTTTGTAAAAAATAAAATAAATAATGTAGAAATGTAAGAAATTAAATTTTAAACCTTGTCAGAAGATCCCATTTTGTCCATCCAAGTTCCACAATTATATTTATTTCCACCAAAAATAAATCCAGTTTGAGGATCTGAGTAAATGGAAATTTTAAATCCTTCATCCATCATATGTTCATCAATAGAGGAACCCGCATTCCATTCTGTAAAATGAATACCCTAAAATTGAAGAAAAAAATAAATAACAAGAAAAAAAAAAAATATATATAAATATTATAAAAATAGAAAAAGTAATGTAAAAAAATTAAAAAATTATACTAAAAAAATATATATAAAATACTAATCTTTATCTCCTTGTAAAATGTCTATATTTCTTTTTAAAAATATTCCAATTTTATTTTATAGTAAATGTTTTATTATTTTATCTATACAATTTTTTTTTTATTATATACCCCTTCCTCTCTCCACATTTCCCTCTTCTTCTTTGGATTTTTTTATACTATATTTTTTCTATTTGTATTTTTTACTTACTGTAATATGTGATTGCAAGATAAAATGAACAATATCCCCAACAGTAATAATCTCAAGAGATTCTTCATTTATTTTATATTTTAAATCTACTTTTGTATTTAGAAATTCTAATCCTTCCGGAGATAATAAACAATAATCTTGAATAGCCTAAAAAAATATATATTAATTAAAAATGAATTCTTTTTATATACGTTTCTCATTTCCTTGGTAATTTTAGTGAGCAAAAATTGTATTTTTACTTCTTATATTAATAATTAGCTTGCAATGGTGTTTTATATACATTAATCCTCTCTTTTAGTTTTTAAAATTTGTATATTTCTCTCCTACTGCATTCTTTTTATCTTCTCATTTCATTTCTTCTCATCTCATTTCTTCTTATTTCATCTCTTCTCACTTCTTCTCATCTCATTTCATTTCATTTCTTCTCATCTCATTTCTTCTCTTCTCATCTCATTTCTTCTCATCTCATCTCATTTCTTCTCTTCTCATCTCATTTCATTTCATTTCTTCTCATCTCATCTCATTTCTTCTTATTTCATCTCTTCTCACTTCTTCTCATTTCATTTCTTCTCATCTCATCTCATTTCTTCTCATTTCATTTCATTTCTTCTCATCTCATTTCTTCTTATTTCTTCTCATCTCATTTCTTCTTATTTCTTCTCATCTCATTTCTTCTCATTTCATTTCTTCTCATCTCATTTCTTCTTATTTCTTCTCATCTCATTTCTTCTCATTTCATTTCTTCTCATCTCATTTCTTCTTATTTCTTCTCATTTCTTCTCTTCTCATCTCATTTCTTCTCTTCTCATCTCATTTCTTCCTTTCCCATCCCTTCTCACCTCCTCCTCTTTGCATCTCATTTCTATAGTACATACTAAAAAAATATATATCTCTTTACTGTATATACTTGCAAGAAGAACCAGGTAGCATCTCTGGCATTATAACGAGGCGTATTTCCACTATCTAATAAATTAGGAATTAAAGAATGCCGTAAAACACGTGCATAGCCTAAAATTTCTTCTCTTGCTTCAAGAAATCTTCTGTAAATCAACAAAATAAAGAATATATATAATGGAATCCATAAAAGTGTCTACATTGCGATTCAATAGAACCTTTAACTTAATAAAATAAAATAAAAATAGAAATATATATATATATATATATATAAATATAGTCTATAAAATACTTTCTATATATATAAACATTGTAATTATACCCAGTCGTTAAAAGAATTCCATGAAAAGCAATAAATGTATCTCTTCCCCAATTTCTCATAAAACCGGTAGAAAAATGAGGTAAACCCGCTGAAAGAGAAGGTAAAGTTGTTCCCCATTGTAAAGGAGAGGATTTCACAAAAGAATAAAATTGAAGAGAAGCAAAAGCTAAAGAGAGAACCAACGGATCTTTAGAAGTATTAATAAAAGCGGGCATACGAGAAAAAACAATCCTTCGTATAGAGGCATACATCACACTCAACTATAAAATAAAAAAATATATTTAGAAATTCTTGGAGAGGAAAAAAAAATTTAGAGAGAGTAGAGATGAGAGAGTAGAGATGAGAAAGAAAGAGAGAGAGAAAGAGAGAGAGAGTAGAGATGAGAAAGAAAGAGAGAAAGAGAGAGAGAGTAGAGATGAGAGAAAGAGAGAGAGAGTAGAGATGAGAGAAAGAGAGAGAGAGTAGAGATGAGAGAGTAGAGAGAGTAGAGAGTAGAGATGAGAGAAAGAGAGAGAGAGTAGAGATGAGAGAAAGAGAGAGAGAGTAGAGATGAGAGAAAGAGAGAGAGAGTAGAGATGA
>JADAQX010000121.1:0-85864 GCA_015476325.1 Cardiosporidium cionae | reverse complement strand
TTTCCATAAAATAATGAAACGGTCATAAAAGGGGTCTGATAGAATCAAACAGATCGACGTGATTTCTCGAAATACATACTTACCCAATGAGAAATCAAGTAAGCGACAAGAAGGTCGACATTACACGATGAAGACAAAATTTCATACCTCATTCAACTTGTATGGAATGCTCTCAAAGTACTTAGAAACGGCAGATATCTTCTTCAAAGGGGTTTGAAATCCATGCGATAGACTGGACAGGCAGGTAGAACATAGCATAGTTCAAAACAAAACTGACGATTTTAATCTCATGAGACTTTATTTTTAAATATACAAAAACTACGGTTAGTATCTACAAAAACAGACTCCGCTTCAAATTTTTTCGCAGCAGTATTTCGCAATCAGAGAGGAACACTACAAAAATTATCCGCTCCAATTTAGAGGAGGTCAGGAATGATCAATACACTACGATATTCGCTGGGTTACTCATCAAGAAAACATCTAGAAACCAGTACTCTAGGCAAAAAAATTAAAGAATGCATAAACAAAGGATAAGCCAAAACCGCTATAGCTTAAGATAGTCCGCATGACAAGATTTGCGCCTCATAGACGGGGAGGAACTATCCCATTTCTTTCATTGTATCATATATTCCTTACTGTCCACCATGAGGTAAATCAAGACCCATAATGCGGTCATGTGGCTGCAACAGTGCAGTATAAACCGAAAAATTAGCCGGAGATCCTAATACAGCAAACAAATCAATTTAGAAAAGAGTTAAGATGTACGTTTGCTACAATTCCATTATAACAGTTTCTCTGCCTTCTAATATCGAATACACTTTACTTTTTAAAACTGTTATCTTAGATTACCGGATAGGGGTTGAACATTCACTCCCCAATTTTCTTCGCTTAATCCAAACAACTGCAACGCACGGCTCTTGCATAAATTTTCAACCATGTCAATGAACTGGTTTCCACCATAGTAACGCGCTCCAGGATACCCTTCGCTGTATTTATTCGTCAAAATGCTACCTAATCCATCCAGCACATACTGGGGAGCAAAATTCTGAAAACATAAAGAAAACATTGATTCATTGCGATGGGATGGGATTGTTTTCTTCACAAAAGTAGGTGAAACCCTCTCAGAAGGTTCCAAGTCTATGATGTAAGTATAGCATATAAATCAGCATGGTTAACATGCTCCACAAACTTGTTTAACATTACATCCTCTACATGGAGAAGGTGCATCCATCTTACCAAATCCGCTTGAGTAAAAGCTAGGGTGAGTCCCTATAACTCACGTATTTTTTAGGCACATAAATAAACTCTGACGTGAAAAATGAAGATATACTTTCAAATCATTCCAAACTGAAGTATTCAGCTTAATCTTTCCCTCAAGAACATGTTACAATCATTAAGTAAAAATATTTAACTGCAAACACGTCCGCGTTTGCTCTGTAGTAACAATTTTATACAGCTACATTACGTCACCTCAGAAGGAATAAGGGAGATGCTTTTTCTTTGGCGATTTTTTTCCAGCTGGATCATAGCCTCCAGTTCAGGATCAACATTAGCTAAAGAACTGTTCAACTGCAAACAGGGAAAGCATATAGACAAGCAAAAATTACATTTTCTGCACAATCAAAACGTGAAGAAATAGCAGATGGACCAAAAATAATGTAACAGGTTACCATTGAGTCCAATAGTAATGTGTCAATATAACTCTTTTAACATGGGGTATATGGTGGAAATAACAAAAAAACCAAAAATAATTTGATAAGAAAAAAGTCAATTAGCGCACAGTAAGCAAAGCAGAAAATTGTGTTTTTTGCTTATGAGTTTCTAAACGATTTAAAGAAAGAGTAGAAATTGTTTTTGATTCTATGAACAAGAATAAGCAGGCTGGAATATAGAAAGATATTATCAGCTTTCCAAAATTCAAAAAATTAAGGGAAGAATAAATCAAAATCAATTTGATTGAGGTGCAAGTGTAAATATAACCTATTCTCTAGTCAATTATGACCAAAAAAATAAACTGAAACGCAAATATTGCGCTTCTGTGTTGAGATATGACTAAAGAGGTCATTAAACAGCAAGTGGTTGATATTTAATAAGCTTTTATTTCAACTTTCTATAATTTACGCTTGTACATCTAGTTACAAGAATGTCTAAAGTCAAACCAGAACGCATTTTATACGTTTTTGCTCAGAGAAAGCAAAGTCGACGCAAAATATGTACATTATTTTATAATAGCTAAGTTTGAACAAAGAGAATATGCTGAAAATGTGCATTAACTTTTGAAAGAGAAATGATCGAATTTGCCCTAACAGGTTTAGATTCCCCCCAAAAAGCATGGCTACCTACATGCTTAATAAAACTATATTCGCAAACAAGAAAAATTAATTCTGAAGGAAGCACTGCGCTTTATGAAAAAACCAACATTCAAATAAAAGGTGCACTACGCAACTTTGAAGCAATTGGAAAGAATAGACTAAATTATTTCAGCTGAAATACTCAAGTTCATTCTACAATTCACGGCGAGAGAGAAGGTGCCATAGTTCATGAAATACTATAATGACAAACGTCTTAAAAGTTCCTACATTTATAGAATTAAACATAACGGTTGCAGAAAATATTTCGATCCTTTTACATTTTTAACGGCACTTCCCAATCAACAACATAGTAACGTATTTCTTGCAACAGATACAATACTTTTCGACTTCATATAATAGAAATTGAAGACATATCATTCCCATTTTTCGCTTTGATCATTTTTGCCAGTTACTCAATCTTCTTGAAGAAATATTTCAAAATTACAAGTTTTGGTTCTCCCTTAGTAAAGAAAATTCTATTGAATCAGAATCTTGAGTACAACGCGATCTTTCCATCTGCCAAAAACCCTTAAACCCACCTTCATAGCCTCAGTAGAAATTGGCCGACGCAGAGGCAAGATACTACGTCCAAGAACTTTGAAGGAAATGCGTCGGCTTGCGTACATCATTTTTTGATACGTTTGAAATTGGTAGTCACTCTCCAAAAAGTTTTCAAGTAATGAAATGATGCGTTCGTAGACTGATACAGTCGAGATATGGTAAGAGAGGAAAGGAGCCTCAGGAAAATAATATAGTTAACGATGAAAAAGTGATATGCACAACAACATTTCTGCAATCCTCATTTGGAAATACAAATGCGAAGATGACATAGAATTTCTGCCTATGTTAGAATAATTGAGGTATACAATTTAAGTAGGGTGCTCTCTCGGGAGCATCTGTATTCGCAGCTGACTTTCACTTATATTATAAGCACAACACAAAATGAAGTCATGCTTCGGTCCAAAAACAATATTTTCTGTCATGCTCAGTATTAGTGGCTGCTGCACCTTTTACTGAAAGAATTTGTAAACTGACCGCAGCAGCTCCGCTGGTCGCTTTCTCTTTAAGCATTTCTCAAAATATAATAACTGCTAGAAATAATGCTATTTCGTTCGCTTAACGCCGTTAGCGGGTAACTTTATGGTAATCGTTGGCTTGACAATGTAATCCTTTGTCAAATGGGAATATCATGATTAAGAGGCAAAAATCATAAAAATGCAAAGGACACAGTGGGTATTTTAGAAATCAAATTTTACTAAAGTGTGGCCAACTATATTCGAGTCCTTTCAAACATTCGTGGTGTACTCAATTGGACTAAAGGAAGAGGTAGGTATTCAAGATATAATGGAAACAGCAACGCAAGATGGACGTTTCATCGTATTCGTCTATATATTTTGCAAAATTGCATTGAAAAAACAAAAGAACTTTAAAGTTAATACTACCACACATAAAAGAGCAACAGGAATTTCCCTATAGTACATGTCAATCATAACTTCGCTCCAAGTTGCCTCATATAATTTGAAAACAGTAATAGCTACGTAGGGAGTCATTGGCAATAACTCTCGTAATGGAGTAATGCATGACTGCCATGGTATGTCACATGTTATGCTACATTATGACTGAATGTCAGAGAAGAGTGAAAAATTGCGACAAAAGCTGCTAAAAAAGCATCAAAACAAACTTTCAAAAAATATAGAAATTATTAGAACTGTTACAAAAATTTACTGCTTTGATGGCATATATGCTATGATTGAATCTATTTTAATTAAAGAGAGCATACAATAAAAAGTTAGAAAACAGTAGATAATGCATTTTATTAGGTTTTCTTTTCCCTTACGTATTAGAGTAAATTATACTCACTTTTCCAAGCATAGCTAGGTTACCGTCATCCTTGGTCTCGGGCACTATGGCATTCTTCCTGCTTTAAGGATTGTTTTCTAAATAAGTTGCTAGAACAAATAGTTTTATCCGGGAGCAATCGTTATTGTAGTTTTTTTCAAAACGCAGAATTTGTATTTCTTTGTCATCAATGTTATTCCTTTTGAAGGGATTTAAACAAGCAATTTTTTACTGAGCTTAGAAAGATTTATGGCATTCAATTACTTAAGACTTAAAAGTATTTATGAATGCGTACTAGCAAAAAAACTGCTAGCTAACCAAAAATGAAATTTTTTTATGAAAAGTTAATTTTTTTTGTGCACTTCATGCCTATGCTATGCTTTTGTCATGCAAGTACGCAATTACAACACGGTTGTCTACCTTCCTTCAGAATCGTGCCCTTTAGCAAACGAAAAGAAGGCGGAATAACGGTGCCCACTAACGTAAGGAATTCACATAGTTCTTTCACCAGATTAACAAATGTCTCTCACGCTCCTGACTCCGCTAACAATAGCTTTTATGTCCTACTGAAAGGAATATCGGTATTGAAGTAAACAATGTAATTAAAAGGAAACCTCTTTTTTTGAATACTATGTAATTTAAAACAAGATAGTGTTTGCTGTTTTTCTTGTTGATTGCCACTTTTATTCACTTTGAGATGTCCGATCCCAAGAAGCGGTGAGCGCTTCTTGCGTGAGAACTTTAGGTATGTTTGTATCTCGGTGATGGAGAGATACAAACTAGGTCTATGTTTGGCTTTGCATGGTTGCTCCTCTTTTTAGTGGTGGAATTCTTAGCACCATGCTCCGATTTGGGTGTTCAATCTCCAGCAAGGACTGCCTCTTGCCTTCCTGTAAGGCAGCAGAGAAAGTCCTACGCCGAGTGCAGATGGCAGCACTGTGGTTTTGATTTTCAGCGATTGCGTTGCAGCCAATCTGTCTATAGCAGGTTACATAGTAACAATTTTTATGATCTGAAAGAACCAAAGAGCCAAACGCAAGTTTCAAATGAAAGTATTTTGCGAGCCGCTTGTAGAGAGCAATCCCCAGTTTTAAATTATAGCAATGCCTCTAGTCAAGTTTGGAGTAACCCTGCTTCAATTCCGAAACTGCTACTGATTGCAGGAACGACCGCGGTGGGAAAATCTTCCCTGGTGGATCTCCTTTCCACAAAACTCCAAAAATATTATGTAATCGCTGTGGATAGCGCTCAAGTATACACTCACATGAATGTTGGTTCGGCCAAATACCTCTCCGAACTGCCTAATGAAGTGCATCATCTCACTTCTCATTCGCCTTCCATGAAACGAAATGGAAAATATTTGTTTAACCTTGCTGTTCCAGGGAAAATGAATTTCTCAGCATTTCAATTTCGTGAACTAGTTGCACATTCAATTCTCCCAGAATTGAGTTCCTTTAAGTCTTCGTTAGATAGAGATACTCTTTCCACCAATCATTCTTTTTCTCGTTGTAGTATCCATTTGCCCATTCTTGTTGGAGGAAGTGGACTGTATTTTCGTAGTCTTCTTTGTGGCGATGATGCTACACCCCCTCCTGCTCCATATAATGGACATATTTTAGATGAATCCATCGGAGATTTGAGGAAGACAGAGCAACTACTTGATATATGGGAAGGATCCGGCGGGACCTGTCTCATGTATTCCATTTTGAAAGTATTGGATCCAGATTATGCGGTCTCTATTGGTAAAGATGATTTTCGCAGAATTCGTCGCTCTCTTTATATCAATTTATCGACTGGTCGTAATGTTCATGCCTTCCGTTTTGCAGGATATGGTCATTCCAAAGGAAAAGAGGGGAAATTTTGTTCTTCTCCCAAAAAATCTGCTGGTAAGTGTTTGAATCAGTCGCTGACAGAATCTAGGGAAGAAAACGTGTATTTCGGTTTTAAAAAGGCTTCTTTACATTGTGTAGGATCAAAGAGAAAGCACGTGCAGAGGCCATTAGATGTTTTACAATCAAATAAGAGTGAAGATATTTATGCACTCTCCACGCATCAATGGAATAGCAGTATTCATAATATTGTTTTCATTGGTAATAGGCCGTTTGATTGCCGTTGTTGGTTTTTAGTAAGACCAAGGGAAGTTTTGCGGCATCGTATTGACAAGCGATGCAGGTTCATGTTACAAAATGGTCTTATTGATGAGGTAGAGCGTCTTTCTGTTAATTTTGGTCTTTTGAAAAATCCTAGTGCGAGAAATGCACTAGGTTATCGTCACTGTATTAAGTTTCTAGACTCAATTGGCGTACTTCATCACCTCGTTAGTACTAAGATTTTGGAAAAATATCGAATGGATACTCGTCAATCGTGCCCTCCCCAGCCTTTTCCAGTATTAAAAAGAAAAAATGGAATCATCGCCACAATTTCTACATCTGCTATTAATGTGTCTTCAATTCCGAAAATATGTGTGGAAATGCCGGAAGTTCCGTCATTAGATTGGTCTCAGTGTAACATGAAACTACTTTTTGACGCATTACAGACCATTAAAACGAATTATTATTTTGATCATTTGACCATGGACAGGCTCCATTCCTCTCTGCTTGAATTAAAGTATTTGACAGGCTGTGCAAATAGCTCTACTCTCACCACTGCAGCTGTTCACCCTGAAAAGCTTCAGCCGGTCACGAAAGAAAGCTATTTACTTTCACAGATCAAGAATGGGAAATCAAAGGTGCTTAGTCAATATCGACATGTTTTGGGGGAGCTTTTTGGTTTAATTTATACTAAACTGTTTCAATGTCTGCTTAGCAAGATGCGGGTGACATACCTATGGTTTGCGCTAGTTGAATTCGTTTTAACTGTCTACAAGAAGAAATTATTCCTATCAATTATTGAATCTGTACGAAGGTTAAATGGTCGGTTATGGGTAGAATGGATTAATTTTCGTTTTGGCTTATCGCTTTGTTCCGGCCCGTTAATTCTAATGGATCACTTCAATTCATCTTTCCACACGCATTCTCTCATATCGAATCATTCTTCCCGATATAGCAAAGCTATATTGAGAAACTGGCTTACCAAGAAGAATTTGCTGATTTATTTTAGAAAATTTCTTTCATTCCTGGGAATAATGCGTGAAATTGACAGTTTAAAGTTACAAAGTAGCTATAAAACCTTACTAAACTCTATTATCCGAGACACTTACAAGTTTTCACGACGGCAGCTGACTTTTTTTCGGAGAGACCCTATGTTTAGATGGCTTGATTTGGAGAAAATCACGAATGAAGAAGCGGCTGAAATAATTCTTGCGGATTTAGAGAATTGCGGATTTAGAGGCAGGAAAGGTCCTAATGGAACTCACAGCGTTGATGCTTCTGAAGATTCCATGGCCTTAAAATATCCTGTGGGGATGACCAATATTGAGCCTGATACGAGCCGACATTCCTCACATCGTTTTGATACCGCCAGGTCGTCCTCATCCTACCCTCCCACCGCTCAGAAAAATAGCACAAAAATCTCAAAGAAATATTTTGGAGAATATACTATTTTAGAGCGTGACTATTTGTACGATGGTCAATTCAGTGCAAAGAACCATGGTTATATATAGTGTATAAATCGGAAAATAATGTTTTGTTGTGGAATCGTTAAAATGGGCTTCTTTGTATTATCTTAGCCATGTTCTCTCGACATAGTCTAACTTGCTGGTGGATACAACGTATAGTTTGTTACGACTGTCCATCCAATTTTATTTACTCGAGGGAATACTAGGCTCGTTCCCTAGCAACGACGTATATACATAAAGTTGCGTTTTGAAACAAATTCTTTTTGACGCATTTTTCTGATGAGAAAAAAAAGCCAGTTTTTAGAAAGGTACAAGTTGAAACAGTGATGTTTTACTATGAAACTCTTGCATACAATGTACCCACACTACGAAATGCAGCATTTTCATATAGTTTTATTCCCTTTCTTTCTCGGGGGCAAAACCTCCGTAGTGCTAAAACTTGGGAGAATGCTGGATTTTTCCTGGTAGAAGAAACTATGTCGAGATCAGAAAAGTGCATTGTCCGCTAAATATATTCACTGTTTCGACATGCTCAATGTAATAGAGTTTACTGCTTTCGAACCCTCCAGAAAATACCCACAATCTCCAAGAGTTCCCAACCCCATCACCTCCTTATCAACTTACTGAACAGTGCAGTATATGCAAGGGAGACTGCTTTGCTTTTTACTTGAATTTATTTCAAGAAGTTCCCCTAGTATGTAGAAGAGTAATCCGTCCATAAAATACAGTAAAAAAAGTGCAATTTGGTCGAAGAAGAGTTATACGACTGTTGCAGTAAAATTTTTGAGCGAGATACATGCCGAAAAGATGGAAAGCATATGTTTGGAAGTAAATTGCTTTCAGAAAGAGCTCATGTTAATTCAGCGACAGTACTATACCATTTAACCACTCAGTAGAGAAAAAATAATTTTTGTTTTAAAGGGTCATTAAAATGGCATTTAGAGTGATTTCTTTAGTAAGAGAAGACAGCTTTACAACGGCACACGCCGCTGTAGGGAATGACGAATTTTGAAGCTGCAGTGCAATGGGTTTTGCTTTGATTATTATTACTCCTCTCAGTTTATAAAACAAAATAGCCAGTCTTTCAAGACAGAAATTTTAACTTAAAGAGCGCCTACTGAAAGAGGGCATGTTTTTCCCCCTTTTTCCAAGCTATATTCAACGGCTACCAACCAAAAGGATTACTCAGACACTTTCAGTTTCGTAACTCTTCCGACTCTGCATCACCAAACTCTCTTCCAATCGATTAGAGTAATTAAGCATATTGCGGTTAGAATTTTCAACCTTTGTGCCTCCTTATGCACATGCGCAGCGGAGCAAAGCTTGTTTTTGTCTGTAATTGTAGCTAATACATACAACCCACACAGCGTTTCTCAAGAATGTATTGCAAGTGACGTTTCACTACTCATTGTGAACAATGAAATCTCCTTGATCAAGATCAGATCGATCCTTTCGGCGTTGAGTAGTTTTTTCTTCTACCGTTTGCATAACAAACTCTTTGCTTACAACGGGTTTAAAAAAACTTTCATGAGCATCCTTGAGTAAATCATCCACGTAGAGTGCTGTGGTAAGTCCACTAAGTAAGGGTTGCAAGGGTAAGTCGCCAATATCAAAATCTTTATACGAAAATGCAAAATTATGGGCTACCTGCAGAATAAAAAGTTACTTTAAAAGTTTTTGTCTCTCAAAATTCAGCACGATAGGTTACTCTAACATCAGAAAAAAACGGAGAAAGAATAACAACAACAAAGCGATAAATATAGGTTAGGAAATAAAAACAACACGCATAGTGCATCTTTTTTGAAAAATGAAATGGTAGAATAACGTCTTTTTGGACAATTATATTTTCTTTTCAAAAGCGCACACATAAACTAATAGCTGCTAAATTTTAAGATCTTCAATTTTACAACACGAATGCTCTTAGATCCTTTATAAAAATACTTACCACTGTGTCAGGGATTTTCACTTTCAAATAAAAAAATAGAGTTAAAATACGATGATGAAAAAAATGACATAGAGAGAAAAGTTTCGTATACTACAATCCATTCGAAAGGAAGCACCATGAAAATAGAATACTACTACTACAAAAAAAAGGCAATACGTCTCTTTCTTAAAATTTATGAAATAGCAATTCAACTTTCACTTCATAAGGGAAATTTGTGGCATTTAGAACGATTGCTTGCTAGCAGGAGGCGTACATAATCGAGGCAGAGAGGAAGCAAAAATAGAATTTTGCTTCAAAAATCATTTAAAAGGAATATAAGCATGTTAGAATGCACAGACAGGTTTTCCATCTAAGTCTGAGTCATGGCTTATTTTCATTGAAAATAACTGAAATTCTATGTTAAAATGATAAAGTGCTACAAAACAATAATTTTTGCAAGCAAGAAGCTTCAAGACTATAAAATTACAACGTAAGACAAACAAGCTTCCACCTAAGCCAGGAGAAGATTAGAAAAATCAATTTTGAATAAGTAAACAACGGGTGCCTATAAATAAATACTATTCAAATACCCACCGCTAGCCATGGCAGCTCAATACAAATAAGCAAATCTTGAAGAACAAGGGCAGCAGTTCGCTCATCACTATTCTGTCCAACGCCTAACAAGTGTAAATGCACGGCCCATGCTAGGAAATAAGATTGCCTATAAAGCAGGAGAAATTGCTAGAATTAAAAATTGTATTAATTTATTTTGCAAGAAAAATTAACGATAAAATATCTTTGGCGGGAAGAGTAATTCCTGTCATCAACAAGAAGTCAAGTATAGAGCACGAAGTTGATGCATTCCTAATTCTTTTTCATTAACTACGGGTTGGAAACCCTATTCTAACCAATTTTAGCAAATTTATACACAATCGCCAACTTCTCCACAAACACGTACAAAATAAATCAATAATAAAAATCTATTTGCTGCATTTCATTCCATAATCTATTTTCTTTCAAAAAAAAAACATAAAATGTAAAAATTAATTTTCCCTTCTACCGCATAGGATCCAAGGGCAAGAATCTTTTTTCTAAACGTATGAAAAACGTATGCAATCAATCAATATTATCTTCTTTAATCATGCCTATACTTACCAAAATGAAAAGAAGATAACTGTTTTTATACACAAAAATTTACTTAAGGGACGGAAGGGCGCTAACTTCTCTCGAGTGGAAAGATAGAATAGTACTAATGTATACATGGCTATCTGAAAAAATAATAAGAACCTATGTAAGCAATCCGCTGCAATTATAACATAAATATCAAAGAAAAGAAATTGTTTTCTTTGGTAGATTATATAAGTGTGACGATAAAAGTGTTGGAAACAGAAACTTTGAACTTTACCCCTGTGGATAGATTGTTTAGAGCGGCAACGTAAATATATGCCTTTTTCCATTCAATTTTCCCTCCATCATACACGTGGGCATAATCCAGGAAAACTGAAGCTACCTGGAACAATAGGGTAAGTCTATGAAATCTTTATTCCTCGTATTTATCTATTAAAAAATGCAAACTGCGTCATAGCACTACAACGGTTTATACATGTAAACGCCAACGAAGAATTTACAAAACTATAGCAATTAGTTCAATAAATCAAAAAATATTGATTCAAACAAGATAAAAAGCAACACTACCGCAGTGAGAGGTTTAACGATGATGAACTGCGCAACACCTCTCTTCAATTTCCAAAAGAAATGCCTAAATCCATACATACAAAGAATGTACAGGCAAACATATAACATACGCTGATATAACTTTTGTAAATTTTTTACGGAGTGATCTAGAAAGGGCAAGGATTACTCTTGAAAACTTGAAAAACATCTTTTGCAGACACAAAAATTTTATTCAAAAAAATCCCTTCTTAACATTCAAACTCAACAATGAACGTAACTTCTCCATCTTCTTTTCTACACAGGATCCGCAGTTCTTTGCACACACCTATTGCAAAATATAGGACGTAAAATGCGTCCAATGGGCCATGGATGGCGAAGTTGTGCCTAAAAATGTTAGGCATTTAACAATTAGAAATTGAAAATAATAAGTTGCATAGAAGAAGAAATAATATCGCTAATACTCCATCGAAACAGATGTTAGATCAAAGATATAATCATTTTTATCTAGAAAAATTAGAAGGGATGAGTTGCGCATTATGCATGCGCATCATAACTTTGTAAAAAAAAAATAAGGCATACGGAAGTATAAAGTGTTTCAATGAAGCATTTTTAATTCTTTTGGAAAAAAGATGATGAAAATAATACCTTTGCATCAAAGTGTAGAACAATTGCATCTTCTCCACCCAAATAATTTATCAAAAGGCACAAAAATGTATGGAGAACGTAGGCTTCATAGCTGAACAGTATAACTTAACAAAAAGTTCAAGACACCATAAAGTCTCACATCCATTTTCGAATTCTTCCTGGCATTTGCAAGACTTAATCAATTTGGGCAACACATCCATTTCAATTACTCAAATCAACAAAAAAATCAAAACGTCAACAAACAGCCTTTTATCTATACTTTTGTTTACAATTCTTACCAATCTCGAATTACATCTAAATATAGCGCAATGGAAGGGAATTGATACGCTACAAATGATTGTGTAGCATATATCTGTACATCAAATAGGAAAAAGCGGCAATACACAATGTTATCACCGAATTATTCATAAGTAACAGATTGAGTTACTTCTACAAATTGAATCTTCCAAAAGTTTATACACAAAGACAAGTGATAGTATGCACCGTATAATCTCGTACTCAAAATAAATATGCCTTTTACACAGGCCATGATAGAGTCAAAAAACAACGTGATAATGAGGCAAGGTACAAGAATAATTCAGATGTAATAATCCAGCAATCGTTTTAATTAAAATAAAATCATCGAGCAAGCAAAAATGGTTCAAAATATTCATTCTAATATTTCTTATACTCTTCCAATCAATTCATTAAATCAAATTATCCGTATATACCTTAAAAATTGAATCTTATGACAAAATAAAAAGATTATTCGTTTCTCTATGCACTCATTCATCAGACCAGGCGTACTTCATTTTTACTGGCCTCTTCTATTAAAATCTAGTCGTTTCATGAATTTTTGACTCAGCAATACTAGTAACCTAATCATTCAGTTAAAAATAGAGTAAGAATGGCTATTCAATAAAGAGGAGTTACTTGATCTTTTATAAAATTCCGTCCATATACTCAAAAAAGACGTTTCCTCAATAAAAATCACTATACTGCATGGCTGCCAAGCCCTCCATTTGCAGCACTGACCGGGACCATAAGGAGAATACGAACAATGTGAAGTTGAAAGAGTGGATAACCGAAATGCGTCAGGTGAAGCCAAATGAGTCTGCAAGAGAATGTCAAAGATAGTATATAGCCTATCATGGCAAGCCCCTCTAGCAGATGCATTTGATTTGGAAAATTTTTATTTTAAAATGCTATTATAGGAGCTGTAGCACTCGGCAAATTTGGAAACTCAAGGACCATAAAATATCAAGAAAAACTGTACCCCAGCAACGAACGGGAGCACATTACGGTAATGATTCCACTGAAATTATGTTTGAATGGTATATGTATAATAGCAGATGCCCGAAGCCCACACGATTGCTTTTATCTCCATTTGCTTTCATGGAGTGGACACGGCATTTTTTGAATACTTCTGATAAGTACAAAGCAAGCTTGATTAAAGGAATGACTCCTCGTGAAATTTTCAAGTTCTTTCCACATTATTCACGATTGCTTCCTTATTGCATTTCAATGAACTCTTTCAGCACTTCGCACATTCTCCATTGCTGACATATGACCGATCTTTAAATGTGAGAATATTCATTTAATTATATTGATCATCGGCTCGTCGCTTCACATTTGGGGTTCTAGTGAGCGATAAAAAAAATATTAGCGCTAAATTGTGAACAGTTGGAAAATAATATCTTTCAATGCTACATCAAAAATGAGAATGCGCTACACCATCAGTTCAATTTCTACTGTACTACGCTAAAAGCATTTTCCTTGTGTGTTTTTGAACTAACTGCTAAAATTGGTTTTATTTTAAGCATGGAGACGGTGGGGAAGCATTCTTCAGAGAGCATATGCGTGCTGGCAGATATGCTATCTACCTGTTTCGTAGGAAATAAGTGAGACAAGTGCACCGGTGGCGCACGGCAGAATTTCCATGAACCATCCAATAGACTAACTCTAGCTGTTGTAAAAGCGTGCACGCTGATGGAATTGTATTACTACATACCGCAAGTAAACAGAAAAAACCATAATGGGTTCCTATAGATTCGGCAAATCTCACATTTTTTAATTTTTACAGCATACAAAAACTGTAACTTTCGTTACCTTTTCCATGCACCAGCACATTTGCCAGAATGTAAGACAGCAAAAACAAACTGTTAAGATTGAGATATTTTGAGTTGAGCGAATATATGAGATAAGCTCTTCAGTGTATATGAGAGTTGAATTTTTACGTGCCACAATAAGTAAACGATTGAACAGAGTATGTGACAAACAATTCCAAACAGCAACTAAGGAATTTAAGAACAGGCAAACTATAAACGTTGGGTAATATTTTTAACGAGGGAATATTGAAAGATTAAACATGCTAAAATAAGTTAGAATATAATAGTTGGATTAAAACATACCTTCTTGCCTAATTGGGTATAAACAATTGTCAGTAGAAAAGACTAAAATAAAATGACTGATCTCACTCACTCCTCCTTTAGCTCCGATTCTGCATTTACTTCTACGAGTATGTTAGTTGTCAATGTTCTTGGTTGCTCGTCAACGTCGGTTGTATTTGTGCGCATTCAAATACAGACCTAGTCAACTGGTACCCTACTTTCCACTACTACCCGGGTTACTCCGTAACTACTTTCCGCATGGTTTAACTTAGTTCTACATATATCATTTCATTAACTCAATTCATTAAATCTTCCATGAAACCTCGATTCAACTAAACGGAAATGCAAGTAACGTAATGAAGTATGCTCATATGAGTATAAATCAATGCAGAAAAATTTACGATTGAAAACTTATGTCTCAGAAACAAGTATGACAGAATAAATATAAAAACATTATCAACAAGATAAAGAATTGTTGTGATTGATAGAACGAACAGCTCAACTGTGAGACTGAACGTACTGGATAATTTAGAATTTGCGAAGCTAAAGAGCAATGCGAACGCTTGTATCGATATATTCTATTCGTTGTGAGGAAATGGAGCATACTGAGTGTGAATAATAGTGCTGCATAAATAAAGAAGCAGTTATTTCAGATACAACTATATTGGGAAACAAGCAATTGAAAAAACTCAGTAATATTCTGCTTGCTTCGAGTAGAAATAGTATGAAAATATCGGCACCGCGATGCATTTTATACATTCAATTGGAGCATATAAAATCGGCCTGTTTTGAGTGGGTTTATTTTTTGTGTTGAATGATTGCGTTTGGAGTTGCTTCTGATATCATGGCTTTGTTTGTGTGATGGCTTGAAAGGTTGGTATTTTTTTTTTCATGCCTGAAATAAATTGATGCTCTATTGTAGCTCTACTAATGCCTTAATGAAAAAAGGCTAAGCAAATCATTTAGCAAATTTTACGAACATAACGTCAAGCTCAGTATTTTACATTTCTATTTTGCATACGATCACAACAACGTGGCTTGAATAGTAAGAAAAGAAGGTTAACACAACAATTGGCGCGCTATAATATATGCTGCCTCTTTTGTCGCACTTTAAATATTCGTCACTGCTGCCAACAGAGCGGCTGGAATATTTGAAATATCAGTGAAGTTCAACTAATAGCACAGCTGTTGGTAAGGATTCCCATTAAGTAAGCTCGAAAGCGCATGCAGTGATGTGACTGTGTATGTTTCATTTTTTGTGCTAATTTTCGAAAGCATTCCTTGATGCAATATAATCTTTTACCACTCAGCCAACAACTTACTCTAAAAAGGCAAAATAATTTTTTGTAACTTTTATTCTAACATCCAATCTGATCTTGAAAAAATTTTCACTTCTTGCTAGTGTGCTGATTCAAGGTAAGTTTACGCCCTTTTCCTTTAGTACATTTTCGAATAGCTTCTTCCGCTTTTAAAATTATACAATAGAGACGTTTAATTTCTTAACAAAATTGAAAATAAACTCGCTTGTAAATACACGAAACTATTAGAACTTGATTATTTTGGCAAGGAATATTCCACTCATTTGGCAGCTGTCCTTCATGTTTTCCCCCCCCCAACTATAAAAGAATGCATGCAGGTTCCGTCTAGAGATTTGAAAAGTGATTCCTTGATAAAAAGTGCTTAACTATAAAAACAAATTTCGCTCAACTTTTGTTCTTCATCATCAGTATCTATGCATAGGTGCTATTTAGTTAATCTTGTAGTTAAGCAGCCTTTTCAAGATTACATTTCACACGGTATTAAATCTTGCTTTTTTCCATTTTCTTGTGCGTAGAAGCTTGAACCTCCTACGTTTGCTTTGTCATATTTTGACAATCGCATGTACAAGTTCGACTCATCTTGACGATGGTCTTTATTCATAATAATTCTGCGAAGGAACATACTTTCAATCATTCTAACATTCCAAATTACTATATGTTAACAGATAGATTTCAATTGCTCATACAATCAGTTGTTAATAGGTATCGTGTACGAGTGATCGGTGAAAATCATGTTTTTCTACAAAGCTGGGCATATACCATCAGTAATCCTCCCGCGAGCAGAACGCCAATTATGCTTTGCCTGCTGTTGGCCGTGTGTGCTATCTTTAAGAAGCATCTACCAGAAAGGTAACTAGTTTCTAGGCCTTAAAATGAAATGATGCGTATTAACGCATTCTGATTTGCTCATCATTGCTTACAGCACTTTGCATTTGCACATGCTGCTAAATGTTTTTATACTTTTTTCTCGAATAAATGCAAACTTCGATGCGAAATGGAATGGAGCGGGACTGATTTAGCAGAAACCAAGCTAATAATTCTTGTCCACGAAGGAGCTGAAGCACTATGTTCCTCCCGCTACGTATGCAAAATGCATAGGATATACAGTAGAAAGTAAAAGGGAATTGCACTTTTCCTCTATTCAACTGCAATAATCATGAAGAGGCAGTCATTATATGGTAGGGATGCTGTAGTCAGCGATACTGAAGCAAAAAAATTAAAAGCAACCAATAAACCAGATTGTGTCAAGTATGCTGATCAACGCCATAATTTCTCACAGCATCAGGCTGATTTACCTTTTGCAGAATACCTCACATTATTCCCACCGAATCCTCTTCCCCGACATTTTTTTACGAATCCAGATGTGGTAGAAGTAGCAAAGCAACTCGTTGGTAAGCTCATTTGGACAAGCACAGCAGACCCCGTAAATCCCCAACAGAATGCTGTTGCTTGTGGACGAATTATAGAGACAGAAGCATACCGAGCCCCAGAAGATCGTGCCAGTCATGCATACAATTATCGCAAAACAAAGCGAAATTCCGTAATGTATGGTCCTGGTGGAGCTGCATATGTATACTTGTGCTATGGGATCCATTCAATGATGAATGTCGTAACCAATGAGGAAAACATTCCTCATGCAGTCTTGCTTAGATCTATTGAACCGATGTTGGGCGTGGGTACTATGCTGATTAGAAGAAAGCGCCAACATACCATACTTAAAGATGCGACCGCTGTTTTAAAGCAGGGAAAAAAAATTCTGTTTGAGGAATCTGCTGCTCAATGCAAACGAATTAAAATGGATCCCCTTAGTAGTTATTTGCCAGTCCAACTGAGCTCACTGCAAACCTCCTACAGAATGGGCAAACGCCATTATACCCAGATTAAAGATAAAAACATTTTGCATATGCCATCGCATGAATTCCTACACCCTTCACTGTTTAAGTATGTTTCATCTTTGGGACAAGGACCTGGTTGCCTAACGCAAGCATTAGGCATTGATGTCAACTTTAACGGTGTGGATATTCTAGAAGGACAAAGCATTTGGATTACGCCATGCCCTTCAATTGAAGAGTGGCTAAGTGTCTTACCATTTCAAGAAAAACACGTAAGGTCTTCTAAAGGTGCGTCATCAAAATTGCCTAGTAACGAAATTATCGCTGCAAATCATTTGACTTTCGCAGATACCATATTAGCAAGCTTCTTACAAAAAATGAAATGGTTTGAAGGTAAACTACCCATTATAGCCACACCTAGGATCGGCGTTGACTATTCCGGCGAAGATGCAAAATTACCTTGGAGATTCTATGTAGATGGCCATCCCTGTGTTACCCGCTCGCGTAAATGAAATGGTTCTTCTCTTTCTGCTTCTAATTTGCCTGAAATTGTAACCACTTTTTCCTCCTCTTGCTTCCATTCGCATAGTATGGATAACTGCCCTATTAAGTCAACTCGTTAAAAAGAGGAAGAATAATTTCACATCGATATACGTAAATAATGATTTCTACGCATTTTCCAATTTCAATGGGAATGCTTTTTGAAACGAAGAGTAAAAGCTTATCAAATAAGTATTCGCAAAGCTTTTTATCGCTATAATTGATGCCATCGCTACCCGAAAACGAGCATTGGCACTCTACCACCAATTTGACATTTTCAGCTTGAAATCCAGCAACTTTCTTTATAAAAACGTATACGTAGATTCATTGTAATGCGTGCACAGAATTGCGGTCTTTTTCAACATAAAACATGATTGAGAGCACATAAAAATGTTTGCCGATAGCGTTAAATATTCTTTTTGCATTGAATAACAGCTACCAATGCGAAAAGAGAAAGCATATGGGTTTCAAAATAAAATAAATAGCTTACCTGCAATTAAAATGCATTTCCGCTAGCTTACTCAGCATTACAATTTTATTGTTGTTGAGTACCTCAGTACAAGAGTAAATTCATTACTACCACAAGATTTTGTATCAAAATGTATACATAAGCAATCAGTGCTTAGTTTAAAAAATAAAATGTAGTTTCGCCATGTAATGAAAAAATATAAAATGAACCTGCAGCACTTAGAACGTTATGCCGCTGCATATAGAACTACGTAGGAAGGTCAATATCTTCCATTCGTTGTAATTTTGCTTTTATAAAGTAGTAGGTAAAATCAGCCAAAATAAGTACGTTCAACGAATCCGTGAGCAAATGAATACCACGCCCAGTAGGAAAAATGGAATAAAAAGAGGGATACAAAAGCCTGAATATTAACAAAAAAAAGTTTTGTTCTGTAATAAGCCCGTGTTCTCACTCGAAAAGCGCATCTATGGCAGCAGATAAAATGCAGCAATATTTCTGTCGTGAAATTCAATAGGAAATGCTACATTTTGCAAAGTAAACACAACATAGTTTAAAACACACTACGCATTCAAAGAGAAACACAACAAAAGCAGCGCTAGACAACCGATTAAATGTGCACATCTTACCAGTATACAAAAGAAAAAATCCTTGCTAGTAGAAGGCAAATAACAAAGCGACCTAGCAACCCTTTTATTGCTCGATGATTGGAGCTGTAAAACATGTGAAGTTGAGGCAGTAATGCAATCGCTATAATCGAGTCATTGAAGCATTCTAAAAAACTCAAAACGATGGGGATATCCGCTCTACGATAAACAGTAAATGGAATGCTTAAGGCAAATGCAAGCAAATACAGAAAAAGCCAATAAAAGCGCTTTAGAAAAGCCGGGAAAACGAGCGTAGAAAATCTACGGCCAAAACCGTCTTTCTTCCAATCGTAGGAAGAAATGAAATTGCGGTAAGTGTGTATTAAAGCAGCTGAGGAAACGAATGCTGCAGAACAAACAGAAATACAGTAGCCAAAGCTGAAACGAATGTACTTTGAATTTATAAAAAGAAGGAAGACTTCGCTTAATTCAACGAAACAGAAGGCAATCAAGGACTGCAAAGATATACCAGCAGCAGACTTTTCTTGATATAGTTTCTGATAAAGAGCAACGTATGCAATAATCCATAGAAATGCTGAGGCATAACTCAGCATGCTATGAACAAAAATTATATGGCTTAGGCCCATTGACGGAGTGGAATACGCAGCACCCATTTTACGTATTCCCTCTGCTTCCAGGATCACCTTGGGGGCAGGGAGCCATACTCTTGGGACCGGCATACTCCTTTAAAATTTCTAGGAAAATATGGAAGTTTAAGAAAGACGTGCAACCATAAACCAATTTGCAGAATATTCCTTATGCATCGTAACTCAATGTTAGGTAACCTACAGATTACAGCAATCCCATGTAATAAGTTCGGTTGAGGACTATTTTTTGAATCTGGTTATGATCAGAAGACACAGACCACGAGAAAATGTAACAATTTTTGAAATAGTTTGAATTCTTCGGCTGCAATCGTACACAAGGGGAAACCATGTCAAGGCTAAAGTCTGCGAAGACAATCCCCTGAGTTGATGGCGGGTCTTAAGGCATCTCTGTGTTGGCTTCCTTCCACTCTGCTACGTTGTGCCATCGTTTATGCGTCGGCGATTCATGCACCCACGCTATATGTTGTTAATGTTATGAAATGTACGGCAAGAACCTATACTTTTTACTTTTGGATATTGCAAGTGCAACTCGAAGAGTGGAAACAGAGCTGATAGATACGCAATTTCGTGCAATGACATTTCTGTAAGAATGTACAAAAATGTCCACTTTGAGTTTCCTGTAACGCTTGAACCCAAAATGACAGAATTGAAGAAAAAGAAACAAACATGCTTCAAAAGTATGTTCGAAGTACCAATTGGTATAACTTTATAGCTGCTGATAGTATCAATTTTGTCTTATTTAGATATTTGAAATTTCCCAAATAATTTTTATGTATACCACTACGTCGATATTTCCATTATTTTTTGTCTATACCTATGCCTCAACAGTAATAAGTGCAAGAGCAAAATGAAACAGAAAATGAATGCGCAAGCTAAAGGTATTTCTCGACGTCCCTGCCCTGCAATTTGTCCGTATGTGCAAGATGACAATAAATGCTGCTGTATGTGTTAGCATTTCTTCTAGAAAGAAAGCTGTTCTCACCATTGTGAAAGTAAGGACTTTGAAGAAGTTTATGTTGATAGTTTGTTTATTTTTATTTTTAGTAATGAGTACCTTCGTGTTGTTCCATTATAATTGAAAATTCTTACCTAGAAGCACTCTCTAAAAATATATCAATAAGTATTGCAAGTAACAATGGATTAAGATAGCATTACTCATTGTTGCAACTTTAAATAATTTCATAATATCACTTTGTTTTGATATTTACTTTTATGCATTATACTTCTAAATGACTCTTTAGCTTCATTGAGGTAATAGAATAAGAAATTGCAAAGTAAACTACAGCGTGAATATAATTAATCCAATATTTAAATATTTACAAAGCCATCAATTCCATGAAAGAGATATAAAAAAATGTTTCTGCATCGAATAGTTGATAAAAATAGGATAAACAAAAGCAACAACAACTTTCTACCAAAACAATTGATTAATATTTTAGAAAAGATTAACTAGATTAAACATAGGGAATTCAGAAAAACTATACATGAAAAGCCTAACTCAAAAGAATTATCAAATATTTTGATTTTGAAAAGTGATTAGTTGTATAGTTAAACAACCAACTAAAATATACAAAATTTATTAGTTTCAACATTGAATATATATTAAAAGCGTTGAGGATATTGCAGCCTTTTCATCTATTTGCAGATCAATCGATGGCCTGGGATTTTTTGCACGTCCAATTTTATCCACTTAGCTTGGAAGAATAAATCAGATCTACAGGGTAACAAATATAAATAAAATAATTTCTTGCAATTGGTCAGGGGAGGTAAATTAAAGATAGAATACCTCGCTATTTTGAAAGGATCATTCGCAGTTCCTCGAGAAGCGGTAATTCTCTGATAAGGCAATAATAAAAAACAAGAATCAACAAGGAACATTTACATCGTGCAGAAGAAAACATGCGTTTAAAAACAGCCAAACAACCACGCTCAATGATTGTGGGTATTCAATTAATCGCAATAAATTAATCTAGAATAAACCCATTAAACTCTACTCTCAATTTTAAAAACATTAGAAAATGTATTTTTCCATTTATTGTGATATTTTAGGGAGAGAAGACAGACATTCTAAGAAAAAGTGCACTTTTTCAATTGAATGCTAGAAATGTCAAGAGCCTCTACAGAAAATCGCCTTTGGATGGTAAAAATTTTAGAAGCAAAGGAGCAGCGCACAGAGGAAAAATTCACGCCTTTCATATATAGCGCATAAATCAAATCCACAACAAAAAAGAGAATGCAATCCAGCTAATTATATGCAACACTAAAAAAAATTCAGTGCTGAGAAAAGCTAGCTCAAAACAGTGATTAAAGAATAGTACTGGCAGCATTGCGCTGACTTTAATTAACAGATTTAAAAAGTAATCTGCAGGGCTACCGCTGAAAAATATTCCATATACTATGCAGCAAATCAAGCAGCCGACATAATGTGCATTTCTGACCAAGTCAGCTGAATTTCCATCGGTTCCGAGAAGCACCACTTCAACATCCATAAATCGTGATGCTTTTGTTCCAATCACTTCTTGAATTGCAGGTCGCCTCAAACGAGATAGAATTTCAGGATGTGCCTGACGAAAATTTTATAGCAAATCCTTCAGTCATAGAGCTAATGACACGCTAGAAAAAATAACTAACAGCTAAGAAAGAAATAAGAATGGGATGAAAAATGCAAAGTATAAATGACTCACATAAGCAAATAGCTCAATTAATTCAGTGACAGCGGGCTGAAAAAATGCAAGATATCAATAAAAACGTATAACACGGTGCAATAGGCATGCAGTATTCATGTTGAATAAAAATGATATAAACATATTGTTACCTTGTATAAATATTTGAAAATAGACACTCCTCCAATCAAAACAAGAGAGAGACAAAAACCGGAACATATTATAGGGAAGTATTTTGTAGCACGCTGATGATCTACCCATTTGCTTTTTCGAATATATTTGTCTATACATAATGATAAAAAAATTTCAATTAGCTGATACGAGACATAGGCTTCATACTCAGTAGCATTACAGAGAAAGTTAGATAAGCCAATACAGACAAAGATAGCATGTATTATACACGTTTAACAAACCATACTCAACAAAATATTGAAGAAAATACAAAGTAAGAAATGAACTGCAAACAAAAATTACTTTAACCAACACTAAACGACTACAATTTACAAAATATCCATTATTAATATAGGCTTTGAAGAACTAGTACTTACAAAATTCAGGATTTTCCTCAATATTTCCCCAAAGAGGGAATATGCGTATGTCAGAACCATGGAAATCTTGAGAGAAACCTAAATAATGACAGATTCGACTTACTGCATTTGAGAAGCTGCTATAACCTCTAGGGTAAAATACCACAAATCCATTATTAATATCCCATTCTTGTGGAAGAAATGCCAAATTTGATTGTATTGGTGTATCTGGTGCATCCTAATAATTACGAGGGTAACCGAAAGAGAAAAAAATGCAAATATCTACCTTTTTTTAGAACAAGAATAATCAGCAAACCAACATCGATTTAATGATAAATATACGCACCGCGTTTCCCAGATTAAAACCATTTTCATTGCCAAAAAGAGCAATTCTTTTTATTGCGGCGATTACATACCATTTTAACACATAAGGATATTCCCATAAATTAGAGAATACATGCTGCAAATTTTAACATTCAACGAGTTTCAACGATTCATTCATCAGCCATACTATTTTTAAGGTCATGACCCTATTAACGTGTGAAAGGAGCTTTATTTATAAAAAAAGCATATTCAGCAAGCAAAATAAAGGGAAGGTATTTTTTTTAAAATAACTCATGCTTACCTCGGTGTTCAACACAGCATCAAACTGGGAGGAATTTTCATTTTGTTTAGGGGTTTTAATTCGAGCGTTAAGGTGAATCTTTATAAACAGAAAATGAGCACTGCAACTTATCGTATCAAACCATAAATTAAAGACTCACGGACAACGACGAAAATATACTAAATTTGGATAACGCATTTGCTCATAATTTGGAAAAAACATTCGAATAGTACATAATACAAGCAATTTTACATCAACCAAAAAATTAATTAGGTAGAAATATGATCAGTTGATTATATGCAAAACTCACGATTGCCACGCCTTTTTCCCCTGATGCTTCCAGTTTACTGCGAGCGAATCCGGCAACAGAATCCACTGTTCCGCTATGAATAATTTGAATGTTTGCAGGTTTACCAATCAATTCAAGCAGTTGGGAATTCAACTGTACAATACAATCAATATGCCCACAATCCATTCTATCTGACGTTTGATTGAAAAGAAGTGATCCAACACATGCAAAGTGAGAAAGTACGATACAACAAGATCAAGAGGAGTATGTCTCCCAGGTCCACAAATTTTGACTAATTATGTTTAAGCAAAAACATTTTTTATACAAAGTAATTGTTACCCTGGCGCGAGAGATTGCTTCTTCAAGGTAATTATGACGATATTCAAACACCGCAGCATAGCTGAAGTAATCAGATACAGAAGGTGCGCTTAAGATATGCCGTATAAACGCTTTGTATGAAAAACAAGTGAAAAATTTTCCCAACGACAAGGAACAAACATTTTCTTTTCACAAAGCAAGCGTCTAAAAATCTCTTGCCGCTAACGATTTGATACCTAGTGGTCGAAGCATCTACTTCCCAAGCGCTATTTTCGAGTGGAAAAATGCAATTCGAGCTACTTCAAGAGTAAAAGATATGCAAGAATGACAAAAAAATTCGTGGCCACTATTCTTCAAGCGTGGTATAGAAATTTTTTGTCAAAGTGCTACCAACAGTCATGAGTTTATTAACTAGCGAGAACAGCAGAGTATCATAGCAACTACTTGAATGTTACAAAAACGGAATTTTTGTCTCCATTTCGTCGTTGGCGTACCCTTTATAAAGCGAGAAAACCAAAGCGGCACCGACAGTTCCCCCAATTACGCTGTAAGGAAGTGGTTTTTGTTTTACCTTCTCTGTGATGCGGCCAATCGCTTGCTGCCAGACGAATCGAAATCGCATATCGAGATATCGTTATGTGGCAGATTAGAAAAGGGTGTGAGGGGTAATTCCGAGAGAGCCAATGACCAATACACTGTCTCGTGACGGACAGAAAAAAGCATGCGGCAACAAAAATATATAGCACAATCCTGGTCGCTCTGCGAAAGACAGCATGTTATGGAGAGTTGTTACACGCCGTGAGTATTCTTCCCCTCTGAATGCTTACCAGAACCATTGTATACCATCCATACTTTCTCCATCTTTAGATCAACGACGTAGGGATAGTAAGAGCCATTTGCTTACAAAAAGTTAGAGTAACACTTACTGCCCTGCTTACTGATTCTGCAAAGGTGGTACAAGTCCCACCAAAAAAAGATAGCAGCATCTTCTCACATTGATCTTTTTGAAATATAGCAGAATGTATATTAACGCAAATTCCATTCTATGAATGCTTATCTCACTCGAAATTGATCACAATTCACTTTTAAAATGCTAGAACGTGTTCTTACTATTCGCGGATTCCATTTTCACATATAATGCTCTCTGATGAGGAGTTATTAAATAGAAGTGTTTTAGCTTATTTTAACAAAAGCAATATTTGTAGTAGCACTGGTAATTTTATTAGTACAAGAATACAAATTCAATTAGGTTAGCTATTGTGATTGGCACATTCATACATAATAAAAACCTCCATATATTGTTCTGTCCATGGATTCTGCTTTCTCGAGGTGTTTCCATTCTGATTGGAAAGAAGGTAGATCACAACATTTAAAATTTCGAGCTTGAAAGAAATACTCAAGAAACAGCTTTTTTAATTGGAAATGAAAATTGATAGTTTTGGAATATTCTATGTCGTGGTGCAGTGCAATTCGATGAATCAAGCCTTTCAAAGGAAAAAGTGTATTTCAAGCTGGTTCTATCTATTGAAAGATTTATTTTAATTGTACAATGCAAGATACTTTTTTTCAAAAAAATGCACGCATATAACAACAGCATCAACTAACACGGTTACTAATACACTCTCCAAAAATTTCAGCACTAGAATGTCTTGGAGAGTGATTTATGCAAACGAAATAGTTATGTCATTCTACCGAATACAAAGTGGAAAACAAACAATTGAAGAGTGTCGATGCAATATTCTGTAAATCTACCGCACACACGGATTATTCAGCCAAATATGTTCTTTCTTTCTTAAATCACAATGTTCTATTAGTTTGATTCTTCGTTGTGTTAAGAAATCAGAGATGCGATAGAATTTGATTTGTCTTAAATCTAGTGTCGCATTAATATTTTGTAAACTATATTTTTTCTGCACTATGCTCGGGTATGGCATGGAAATTTCTTTACCTTTGCATAAATCGCTCTTCTGAACATTTTAATGCTAATTACTCGTCTACGTTTACGTTAGTAATTATTTTAAGTGAAATATTCTATGGGAAGAAAAAGTTAATGGGAAACAAAATGCTACGATGTAGTGAGAAAAGGCGACTCAGCTGGAGTAAGGAAAGAATACAACGAGAGCGACTCCATCCAAGTGGGAATAATTGTTTTCATTTGATATGAAGCCGTAAGGCTTGCTTAATCTAATCGCGAGGTTGGGGATTTCCTAACGAATTCGGTGCGATACATCTGCTAGCTCACAGCACGCACATGAAACTGTTGCGATTGGTTGCCTAGTGCTACTGTTTACCTTGTAGCAATACTTTTTCAGTACAAATAGTATTGAGTTTTGATTGTTTCAGATCTGCATTGCATGCCTCAAATTTTTTGCGAAGTTGTTCCTGAAAAGGATAAGTGAAATATTTTTTTAGCAAATTTTTTCTACTGCAACAATTGTTTATCATCTTAACCGGAGAATTGTCTGCTGCTTTTAAACACAACTTCTCCAGCATATCTCGTTTGGGCTGTTGCACCCTTTGCACGATTATCTCTTTTGTTTCGAAATCTCTTATTTTGTTTTTGCCTCCCACGATGACATTGCGACTCAGTATGTTCCGGCGACTTTTCGCTTCAAATCCTGTGCAATCCTTTCACCCGAATTCTGCTATGCTTCAACTAAACTCGGCGACGAAGGATACACCTCGACCTTTTGCTGGTTTAGACATGCAAAAGATGTATGCGTTCAAATTTGAGAATACGTGGAATCCGTCCATCAAGTTCCCGAAATCTGGGTATCAAGGCCACGTCTTCGGAATGCCTTCAGTAGATGCAATGAATGATAGGGAAGTTGCTGCTTTTTTCGATACTGATAACTACTATAAGCGGCACTCTTTTAAGCAACTGTGGCATTATGCAAAGCACCCGGTAAAATGTTGTTTAAGAATATTTCAATATGTTCTATTTTTTGTGCGTTATGATTGACTTTTTAACATAGTTCCTACAATAAGGCGAACGATTATGATATAAAAACAAATTCTAAACGTTCGTATTTGTTTGCGGGTTTTTCTAAAATGAAATGCTTTTTGTTATTTCTGCAGTTCGCCTTTGTTGGTCTATTTCAATCAATAGTTGTGATCTGCCTTCTTCCGTTCGTTGCATTTGTCTTATACTTACAAGCATGGGAACCTATGGAGAAACATATTGACCCAGAGGATTACTACAGAGATTTTGCATGGCACTATAATGGACCACATCTTGACCACCATGCCTACGAGCAGTACTTAGAAGCCAGACGTGCTGTAAAATGGAGAAATGCAGATATTAATCCGCGAGATTGGATCCCTGAAAAGTATAGGGATATGCAATAAAAAGGTTAGAGCCTTTCTTATAGATTCCAGTTTTTTTTGGTAGCAAATTTGATCGAGTGACTATTTCTTGCATTCTGGAAACCTAGTTGGTATGCAAAATGGCTCCATGTTTGTTACAAATGTGAATGCGTCTAAGGGATTGATAGCAGCATAAGCTCGCTGAAAGTGAAATTATTTAAAATGGCACTTTCCAACTTTTATATAATGCAATATTTTCTGCCTTTCAAATTTATTCATTTGCAAATTTCTCGTCAGAACTGAGATGTAGAAATTTTGAGTTGATCAAATACAATCTTTATTCCTCCATTATTTAACGTGGGATACTTTATCTGCAAAGCTGTACTAGTCATTTTTATTCAGTAGTTTAGAACTATGTCAACGTTGATAGAATGTTTTTGATATTAAAGTCTACACTGTCCATGAATAGAAAAATCTACCTTTTAAATAACAGTGTATTGCGCTATTTTTATTCTCTTGGTAGAAGCCGTTTATATAACATTAACGTCATGTTGTTTTTCATTTCTAGTGTAGCTTCACTGTTGATTGCTACCTGACCTTGTAATTTTAATGGAGCACCTTTTTTCTAAATCGCTATAAAACGATCTTACGGACGCATCAGATTCGCTGTCATCTTCTTCGATTCCGAATAACTCGTTGATTTCCTTTTTTGTAAGACCATCTTCTGTAAAAGATCGGACGAATAATTTTGTCAGAAATAAATTGTTTTTGTTGAGTTTAAGAAATCTCTCTTAAAATAGTAGGATGCACTTGTGGCTGATGTGAGAAATTCGAAAGCAAGTTTTTTTAATTTGAAGATGGACTCATCACAATACCATTGCAACCTTCCATTCAAATATACGTTTAAAAAGAGATGTGCAAGGCACGAGTCATATTGGAGTAAAGATTTTACTTGGATGTATTGAATTTATCTACTTGCTGTATCGCTCCCAAAATGGTTTGTACAACTAAAAGACGGAGCTCCCAAAGTTTCCCAATTCTCGTTGTTGCAGTTCCAAGTATTGATAATAATTGCAAAATAAAGAGAAGAGTAAAGTTCTCACTCATTTAAGCAAAGTTTTTCAGCTTGCAGCCATTTACAAGCTAATAGAATGATGCTCACTGATGAAAAGAAACAACAAGCATTCGCGATCCTCACCTGCACACCAGCCTTGCACATCCTCTTTGAGATATCCAAGCACAACCAATGTCTCTCTATACTCGTCATCTTTCCTAAAAATTTAATTATTCAGATATTCATAACTTTAACAGCATCATTTTTTAGCTTTTTGGAAATACTCAAAGCGATAACGGGTGATTCAAGAATTGAAATACGGATAGAATGTAGATTAAACGAAGTGTGGACGTGCCAGATTGCTCGTGGCACCGTGCAAGAGTTTTTATCTAAGTTGTATGGTGCAGTTAGAAAGCTTTTTATCTTCTATAAGCACTTACTCAATTTCGTACATATGTGAAATTGCATCTTTAAATGCTTTACAACCAATATCTATGGCTTGTTTATTGTCCTGTACCAAGTGTTTAAGCAATACTGAGAGACAAAGGAAAGAACAAATTTTCAAATATTCTAACCTGGCAGACAAACTGCTTACTAATATACAAAAATATATTCACTTTTATATACGTGAGAGAGCTCACAAGCATCTGAGAATTGCGCAGTTTTATTTTTGATCAATATATCTCTCCATCGCTCCTCACTAATAGCGTAAAGCAAGAAGAAAGTAGCCCTCGCAGCTCAATCTGAGAACTAGAGGTTTCTCCAAACTTTTAGTCGTGCTGCTCATTCTAAGGGTACTATTGTAGGGTAGGTATTTTTAAGGTATTTGCTTTTAACTTTTGTGCAATGGTTCTGCAACGCTCAGAAAAATAAATCAAACATTGGCAGTTAGCGTCAAATTAGCGCACCCGCATAGTTGAGTAATAGCCCAAGCCTCAATGCTTTAGCTAAGGAAATTAGTCCACTTTCTGCTTCCTTCATACCGCACTTGTAGGCATCTATTGAATGCTGGATAAAAACATTTTTTTCTTCTTCATCATCAGCTACCATTGCACAGTATCGTGCACAATCGCCTTTGAAAAGATGGCAGTAAACGATTATTTCCTATACAGAAACATTCAGAATACTCAAAATTCCTAAAACCGGATCTCTGTTGTTTATTTAGAACTATGTGACAATTTATTTTTATTGCAACAGCTCGTCTGATAAATATTTTTACAACAATTATTTCTTATTAAACTTACTGCGTTATTTTCAGCGGTTGACATCACCTGATCCAGAACGGTATTGGATTCTGTCCACAGTCGCAGCATTTCATCAAAAATATTTTTTTTGTATTGTTTTAAGTGATAAAGTTGAAGACTCTGCATTGGAGAATCTTCCTGTTCAAGAAGTTTCTTTTCTTCATTTTCCAGTTGATTCATTGCAAACCGCCGCTGTTGCATTGCACTTTTAAATCCGGAGCACTGATACAGCAATTGAATGCAGATTAGAATACGTAGTTAAACAACAGAATTTTGCGCTTTTGCGCAAAAATTGTTTAGAAATACTGTTAATCCGAATTACTCTTGTTTGAAGCCTGACCAGTAAATCTCTGTCCTCACGATGCACAACTCTAATCGAATACGCCAACATTCGAGAGAAGTTCACCAAATCTGTTGGTGCAATTTAAGTGCTGTGAATTTAGACTGTCAGCTCAAAAATTTTGCCACAAAAATAAAAGAGTAACACTCGAAAAATCAGTTACTCATCGAGACTTTGAGTAACTAAGCATTCGCAATATACTGAGACGCTTCTTCTCTTCATTTCACAAGGTAAATGTTTCACTATCCTATGTGGGTAATGTTTACGAGAGCAGGCAGCTGGGAGAATTGCAATTAAATATTTTTCTTACCATCCCATCTCTCCAAATCAGACGCAACTTTTAATGGGAAAATTTTTTCGAATGGAACAGAATCCTTTTCCTTTTCGTCACTTGTTTCCTCGACCTGAAAATTTACTGGCATTGTGTGAAATATAAAATATATTGAAAAGGCACAATCTTTATCAGGCCTGGATATCAAAGCAACAGTTTTATTTGAGAAACTTTGACTTGAAGATCATTCCCCTTTCGTTTCGGTAAATGTGGCCTGATGAGGCATGTAGCGAGCGAACAAACGTTTAGCTAATACGGAAAGAATAGCACTAAATGATATTAAATAGAGCAGGAAATAACTGCGTGTTAATAAATTCTTGAGCATGGAATGAGCTCACTCTCAGCTAAAAAAAATAAATTAATGCTCTACTTGCGCTAGAAAGTAATGTTTAAGTGGACAAGCTTGACCATTTTTCATGGCGTATTGAGATTTGGGAATTGAATTCCACGAATTCAAGAAAGCAATGACTGACTGGAGATGTTATGTAGGCTAGTACTTGCTCGTTTGTCAATTGGAGAGAATAATCTGAAACAAATCTCCAATCAAAGTATTTCTCAGTTATAAAACATACTACTTTGCAAAAAGAATGATTTCTCCGCTGAAAAATAGATAGTTTTCATACAGCAAAAAAAGAGTTTCCACTTAAGCGTAATTTATCAATTTCCAATTCTCTCAGAGAAGAGATTTGTTGCTCTGGCAAGTAATTCAGCACTATTAGCAAGAGTATCTGAAAAATTGCAGGATTGCTGTAAAGGATTACTCTTGCAGTGACGAAGTGATTCTAATTATAAGAACTTTTTGAGCTTTATCTTAATAATTTGTTTGCCGCTAATGAGTACAAAACTTGAGTTTATTACAACACGTTTGGCGGGAATCCATTTTTGAGTCATTTTCAAAATTAACTGGTAAGAAACGGGGAAGTAATGATAGTATCAATCACGCACACGGAATGAATGCTACAGGGAATTAAAAGTCACTGCACCTCATATCGATCAACCAGAATTCAGCCACAGCTGTGTTCATCCCATTGTACTCGATTGCACCTAGTAATTAGCGTAGTCTTTCAATAAGAAAAGGTGTCTTTGTCATGTCGCTTGATATTGCACCCTATCTTTTTGGAAGCAACAAAAATACAGTGAGCAATGCTTGCAGGTAAATAGGAAGCTATATCATCAAAATGATCGGAAATCCGAACGTTGCGTGGAGGAAGTCCAAGGATGTAAAATTTGTTAGCACATAGGTCATATTCACATATTCAATACAGTCAATTTGGGATGAATGACTTCTTCAGTGAAAACAAATTTTCTTTCTGTCTAATGTAATTTTGCTATGGAAGGGTGTATGGAAATGCAAAAAAGAAACAGATGAATATTGCTTTTAAAAGTTTTGATAAAGGTATATCCACTCTTGGAGTGTAACTTTAAGCACATCACCATCTAAAAGAACAGCAGAAATTACGTGTGAGTAATTTCTTTCAAGTACTTTTTTTGTTCATTTTAATACGCTTTTAGGAAATAGAAGACGCTATTTATTTGAACATTACCCATAAACGCACTAGCAGGAATTATTGAAATGGGAAAAACCACTTTGCAAATTGGAAATACACCGCGAGGCTGATCATTAATTGTAAATCAAGGACCATATCTTTTACGGAACATCTACCCATTGCAAAGTACTTGTGAAACCCCTGTATATATCGCATATTGTATCTTTACATTGTATTATGAGCTGTATCATAATTGCGCGTAAACGTATAGTTTCTGTAAAAATGATTTTTGTGCAACCTTTTGTAAAATGAATTTACAGATTTTATGAGTTATTTCTAGAAAAATTTTGGAAGCAATGGATAACGAGAAAGAAGTGCTTTTCCACAAGAAATGTTATCTTACTGATACCATTTCTAAATGCAAAAGCAAGGCCAAAGATCACATGTTTACTGTATGCATATTTGCAGCACTTCTGCCAGTAATTTTTGTTACAGCTATATGGAGTAAGTATGTTTGCTGTATCCCTAGTCATAAGTGAACTGCATTCCGCAACATGACAACGTAGCCTATTGCGTGAATATAACTACTGTATAAGCTGGTTCATAGAATGTTTTTGTGCTGAATGATAGCTTGGCACGTTTACCCTCTACGTTTGTTGGAAATGGGTTCCATAAACAGTTGGCGACGCAACAATATGTTGGTTAGATTGTCATAATCGTTTTAGGGCAAGCAGCGTATTTACGTTTCTTGCATTATATCTGAACTTAGAATGAATTTGCGTCAGAAAATAAAATTTGCAAGCGCGATAGTCTGTAGAAAATTCCTGTTTCACGATACTGTGAGAAATTATATTATGTAGAATTTCTTGAGCTGTGCGACAGTGTGTATGCAACATCGATAAGAGCATGCAATGCAGCATTACAAAGCCAATATTTTCTCGATTGAGTGTAGATCCAACCAAACTGGAACATTTCCATTGACCCCTCTAACAACACACAGAGTAAGTCATGCATACTGGATAGTCTGACTGGAGTAGACCTTGTGCTCTGCGTTGATTTACAAATATAAGTCTGCTTACATTCGTACAATGAGTGCTGTTTTTCAAGTCGCTCATTGATGATGCGCTTCGTGTTTTTCTTATTTTAATCTGTGGTATGCAGAAATGAATCTACGAAGTCTCCAATGGGTAAGGCTGAGCAAGAGCGTTTTTTCCGGGGGAAAATTAACGGCGGAAGAGATTCAGCCTCTGCAACTGCCCTTGTCCTACTTCAAATCAAATTTGTCGGCAGAAACCATTTTTCAAAAAAAACCGCTTTCGTCTAATACTGAAAACAATACGTCACCTGCAAAAATTACCACTTCAAGTGATATGGCAAAAGCTAAGAATATAACCATAAACCGCTTTGTCAACCCAAATTACCCATTTTATCTATACCCCAGTAAATTAGGTATCCGTAATCCATATTCTGGTTTGCAGCCACCATTTGTACATTCAGGTAAGTACACGAAAAGAAGTTATCCTACCTATTTAGTTCAAAAAAAAATAGAAACACCCCCACCATATTTTGTCGATAGTGGCTCCAATCCCATCCCTTAGGAATTATTTAGTAAAGAGTTCCCTCGAATTTTCACGAAGATAATAATAATATTTATACAATTAATTTTCCCTAAGACTATCACGTAACTTGTTAAAAAATATGATAAACCCGCAATAGCAACTCTATCCTCTTTTAACACTATAGCAAAGGATAATATGAGATCTGCTCATATGAATAAGCCCACAGCGGAAATAGTTTGCCGTTGCGATGTCTATAAAGCAAACAAAAAAATTATATTCTTTATTAACTGCCTTTGGGTTTTTGGCTGAAACAGTAAATCCTAGGGGAGCCAATGCAATAGCGTGCTTCGCGTAATTTTTCCACGTCAGCTGCAAGGGCTGTACGACATAACAGATATCTTTTACATACGATCACCAGTGCTACTGCATTGCAAAACAATTTTTAGAAAATATAAAAATATTACGCGATAAGCATCGTTTTATATTCAAATTATGGCAATATTTTCCATAATTGAACGCCAATTGAAACAAATAGGCCAGCGGCTAGATCCAACTCTGAGTAACACAATCTGCGATGTAACATACAAATCGATCATAAGATTATTTACTAATCCCATGGGGTACAATTATCATGAAACTTTTGGTAGACATTCTGTATGAAGTGCAGCCTTTCCTCAATTTGTAACTCCTCTATTACTGTAGGTGACATACTACTCAATGAGAGAGCATACTCAGTAGATTCAGAGAAAGAATTAACAAATTGAGGACAAGCTTCGTCAATGAAATTTTCTGCCTCGCAGAAAGTACTATCATGTTCCAGCATATTTGTTTCATTTTTGCTGATAGGGCACTGCCGTAGAAATTCGGATGTTTGTGGAATCCTCATTGTGGGTAATCTTTCTAGCTGTGATGATGAGATATTTGTGGAATCAACAAAGTGGAAAAAGCCCATGTGAGGAACAGGATTTTCTCTTTTTGTTCCGTCAAGACATACCTCGAAGCTTTGTGCTTGCCTGGTATCTAAGGGTAGTGACATGTTTTTGCTTTGTTGGCGAGGGTGCAGCAAACGTGTCAACGCTTCAGGTGCTTCGACTTCAACTTTTTTCCATTTGCTTTTACCGTCTGGCTCATAAAATCTTGCTTTCCAGCAATGTAGCATAGTTCGAGGGGCATCAATACGACGATCATCTATGAAAGAATCTAGTTCCGGAAATTTACTCACATTATCACCTACTATAGGATATCCTAAGCTGACAGCGTGTAACCTACATTGAAATGGGCGACCTAAAATGGAGCAATTTAAATACTTTTTCATCATATCTATATCCATAGCGACGGAACGATTGTTTTCAGTGTTAGAGTGGTTCATAAAAAGGACTTAAAATCGGTAATATTCAAATTTCTCACTGATCTCTTGGCACTATGCAACGAAATTGTAAGCTCTGGATGTAGCTATTTGCGTTCTTATAATTAAATCTGCTATGGCTTGCATACTTTATCTTACCGGTAAGATCCAATATTTCACAAAGTGTGACTGCTCTTCCTTCATAGAAACTGTGCTGTAGTGGATAAAACATAGAGTAACACGGGAATCCTTGATCAATTTTTCTGGCCAATTTAAATATGGAATCACCTTCTGTTCGACAAATAGAAGCTTGGCAATGTACTGTATCAAATGGCATAGTCCCGGCCAAAATTGCCAAAAACACTCGTTGGGTAATTCGCAATCGATGAAAGCCTAAGCAGAGTGATCTGTCATAAGAGGTCATAGACCTTATTCCTGTAGCTTCTGGATCAAACCAATCTAGCTTCCTGTATTGGCACATAAAGTAACAATCTCGTGCAACAATTCTGCAAATGCAATTGTTCAAATTTATGCAAGGACTGCTTAAGCTATATTCAGTCGTGTGTGAGAACAGATTAACATATTGATAATCATTGACCATTGCAAAGAGAATTACTGCATGCCATCATAAACCAATTTGGACAGCTTGTAGTCATACCAGAGTTTATCTTTCACCCGATATTTTTGATACAGCGAATGGGAGTGGGAAAACTTCCATTCACCATTACTGTGAAAGGGAAGTAAACGGGGTAAATGCACACTCGCTATGATAAGCGAGGAAGAATTATGGAGTAGCTCCACACTCTCAGCAGGGTGAAAATACTGATCCCATGCATGTCTAACTGTTTGCAATGAGCTAAATCTTGGGGCATACAGTTTCCACATTTTCAAAATAATCCAACAGAAGAATGACACGGTGCTTATTATCCCATAGTAAATGTAGAAGCTTCATGAGCCTCCATATTTACTTTTTAAGAGTCCATAGATTTTGAACTTTGCGATGAAAGCGAAATATCGGAACGAATCAAGAAGGCAAAAATGACTACTCACTTACTCAGTGAGTAGTCAGTGTTACTAGAAAATGAGAAAAAAAACAGTTCAGCAAACACATTTAAAAGGAATATGAACATCTTGTCATAACTTAGTTATCGCCTCCTGCTAACACAGGCTTAGTGACTGCAAAACATTAAACATTACATTTTCCAAGCTCCAATTCTATTGATCAAGATGGAAACGCAATTTTGGGAGAAAGAAACTTGGAGAAGAAAATGATACAGTTTATCTTACACCAGTTGTTTTCTTTCTTTTAATTCTATTAGAAGCAAGGTAACTCGAGTCTTTCCCTAATCATGACTTTCATAACCTGTGAGCTACTAGTACAAGGGAATGTAACACTAATTGTATATGGAGCTATAGAAATAAATATCCTTCGAATGGTAAGTGGCAAAAAATAGCTATTTTTATAAATATAGAAACTGAAATGGTTGCATGATAGAAAAGGATAGAGTAAAAAAATACCTAATTATTTGAGAAAGTAGACATGTATCAGTCGCATATCTTATGTTAAACGTAGCTGCTCTTATAGCGATATTGCGCGTATGTCTCTGCACCTCAAAAGTTCAATGTGCGCATAGAATGAATGTTACAAATCCGTGCTTTCTTCCCACGTACCAGAGGATGAATTTTGCAGCTATAACTTTTAGTCATTTTCTACTTATTTTAATTTGATCTAAAGCTAAGTGTGCGCGATAAAATTATCCCATGCAAAGTAACCAACGCATAATCCTCGATGCAAAAGGGATAGAATCGGCAGCCTTTATTTCTTTTTAAAAATTCTGGAAATAGGGACAGTTGAAAAATAGATAACAGGCTATATTTACATTAGGCAAGTTTGTTACATTTACATAATACATTAATCTTACTTGTAGTTGCATCTTCTGAATTTTATCCATAAACAAAACATAAATTGCAAAACAATTAGGTTCATACTCAAATTTTATCTATATTCTTAACGCCATGTATGCTTTTTTTGTTATTTGATTGCATACTGAAAACATATTTGCTACTTTATCCTCAGAAATAAGAATGCATTAATTTAAACTACTTCTGCTATTTGTGAAATTGAATTCATTGAGTGATGTGGTAAATTCTGTATCATCTCAATAGTAACGGCCCCTTCATAAAAAAACACCATACGGTGTCAACTTACTTTATGGCGTGACCAAGGATGCCGCAACAGGCATGAACAAAACCACCACACCTTTCAAGCCATCACACAAACAAAGCCATGATATCAGAAGCAACTCCAAACGCAATCATTCAACACAAAAAATAAACCCACTCAAAACAGGCCGATTTTATGTGCTCCAATTGAATGTATAAAATGCATCGCGGTGCCGATACTTTCATACTGTTTCTACGCGAAGCAAGCAGAATATTACTGAGTTTTTTCAATTGCTTGTTTCCCAATATAGTTGTATCTGAAATAACTGCTTCTTTATTTATGCAGCACTATTATTCACACTCAGTATGCTCCATTTCCTCACAACGAATAGAATATATCGATACAAGCGTTCGCATTGCTCTTTAGCTTCGCAAATTCTAAATTATCCAGTACGTTCAGTCTCACAGTTGAGCTGTTCGTTCTATCAATCACAACAATTCTTTATCTTGTTGATAATGTTTTTATATTTATTCTGTCATACTTGTTTCTGAGACATAATTTTTCCAAGTTAAATAAAGGCTTTTTTTATCTAGGAAAAAAATTAATGGCACCAAAACGCAAAAGCTGGTAGTAAAAAGGAAAACTTTTTGTATCAAAATATAAAGATGTCTTTGAGAAGAAAGGAGATCAGAATAATGCGATGTATCCACATTTCGACTATACTCCGTAATTTCTAGAAAAATATCTTTATAATATATCAAATTGCTAGTGCTTTTTCCCCATTGGAAACCAAACTATATTACCATTATCGGTAGAAAATACAGGGTAAGGATGGATTGGAGATGTAAGACTCCAAAATTGATATAGAAACAGCATCTGACCACTTCCAAAGTTTGATGGCAAAACTACAGTGTAAAAGATTGCTCTACGGCTATGAGGAGTTTAGGGTAACGCAAGAAGTAGATTTTGTAAAACCATTTCAAGTTTGCATATTCGCTATGATTCTCAACAAACAAATGATTCAATAAAGGATAAGCACACCTTTCGTGATTTTGAATTCCATCAAGACATTCCTTCTGTAGCTATGTTTCACTGCTGTGAGGTCGCCTGTAAATTGTACTGCACTACAAAAAGTCCTTTGGACATTTCAATATTTTGAATTTTTCTCTTCTAAGTATGGAAACTTTTCTGATGTATTGCTAATCTCTGCTACCTACCCTTGCTGTACCGTATTCACTTTCGCAGTTACGACAATTGCTGCAGCAACAATACAAAGGAGTACTATTCATACCGAGAAATTGCAGTATTTTTATTTGAGGCAGACTGCTATTCCTGTTTTCTCCTTGAGCGCTTGCAGATGTTCAGTCTGCTGCTTGTGATAGCGTAGTGATATTTATACTTTGTCAGGATCAGGGCTGTCCTGAATGATTACTGCTGTATACCAAGTTTTATTATGATGGCATAGTAAGTTTTTTTTTGTGGACCTCTGTCTCCAGAAGGTCTCCCCTAGAGCTCCTAGATCTAGTTGGATACTTGAGAACAATGGCCGAAATTCCGTTAATTGCACTATTTTGAATGATCACCGCTGTAGGATACTGTTCGAGTGTCATTCATATTTCATTTTGATTTAAATAATGATGGATGAACATCGTGTGGAGCTGATGGAGGTGATCAATGGGATTCTACAACGCCTGGACCATCTTGTATACTCACGAGGATCAACAATAAAGTCTTTAGAACGTCATTTAGGACAGCTACGCACAAAAGCTGTGTCTCTATCGTCAGCTCAATGTTCCAAATTCTGCTTTGAAAGCTTACTGCAAGATATTTCTGCATTTTTTCTTGACTATGGGCACTTGATAAAACGTGTAGGCCTACTGTTCATGTTACAATGCTGTAGCATTGTAGAAACGATATGAGTCGGTACTTTGAATTGTATATGCAAACCATTATTGCGTTTGCAAATAGCATGCGTTCCTTTATGTGACCTTAAATTTTCTTATTTTGTTGTATTGATTCAGGGTAATATTGGAATTGTACAGCAGCTGTTGGGGATGGTGAGAACAAAAACTATAGGAAGAACGTATGCTTTATCGGTTTCAGACGTTCAATGGGTTTTAGTATCGATCGTGCGCATAATTTGTTGTAATGGAGGTAATAACTGGGCTAATTTGTACACTTTTATGCAATTATTTTATCTAGAGTTTTGTTTGTCGTAAAATTCTCGCCTCTTTATTCTTCTCTTCCTTTATGATATATCTTGTTGAGTAGTTTTCGCTTTAAACCTAAATGTGATAATGAAATCACTTTAAATTGAATTTTTATATATCTAGTGATGGAGGATCTTTCTACTGAAATTTGGGCATCTATTTTTGATTCTGCGGCATATGCACTAGAGGCTTTTTTCTATGAGTTTGGAGGCCACGCTGCTTTTATCCGAGTTCGATTAGCCTCTCAGGAGAAATCATTGCGGGTAAAAATTCATTATTTTGCTTTAGCCGTTACTTTTTCTGTAGTTTTTAATTTGAATTCTTTCTATCATCCGAGGCTCTTAAGATAAAGAAAACTAGCCACGACTTACTTTTCTTCAATTAGTAAATTGTTTCTTTTGTTGAACAATGGCAAATACTGTATTTTAGGTGCCTTCTGCGCCCATTCACAAAATGCTTATTCGGTGCAGCCAGAGCAACAGAAAAAAATTGATTGCTACTATTTATAAATTTTGTAGCTACATTTCTATAAAAGGATAGCGAAGGAGTCCTGTACTATACCAATTAGTCGAACATTTGTAACTTATTAAGCTGCTGCTCGAAATATATTTGATTGTAACTTGTTATCACATGATTTGGTTGTAAACTCATAAGGATTATTGTATACATTTTGTACTGAATTCCTTTTATATGCTTTTTTATCTGCTCGTTATATTTTTCAACTTATTGGGCGTGATGGAGCACCCTTCAAACTATGGAAGGGAGCGTTGGCGATGCCATGCACTATCCATTTTGAAAAAAGCAACTCTATGCTACTAATTGCAATGTGCTTCATTATTCTGTTACCTGCTGCAATCTCTACATATAATCTTTAAAAGCCTCTCTTTTTTTCTATCAAGATAATTTCATTCTCACATTACTAAACTCACATCTTGCTGAACTTTAGATTCTCTCCGTTATTGCTTCTTCGTTACAACTGCTCTCTTTTGGGAGATCTGTTTATTAGAAAATGTAGATTTTTTTTTAATGCGTGCCGTAGCAAGCCTACTGTATGATGCATATGTATGTGGTGTGTACATAAACGATGCATTAAATCGCATGAATTCTGTTTTTGTTGGTTCAGATTGCCGCCTCTCTGTTACGATCCCTTCATTTAGTACGTACCTTCCAATGTAATTATTTTGATACAGATTAGTAATAAGCTGTCTTGATTGGATCAAAGTCTGCTATACCTCAAAGGTTTTGATAGAGGGTTAACGGGGATATTGCAAGAAAATTTCCTCTACAAGGGTGTTTGAGGAAATCTTAAAGTAGTAGACGAACAATTGAAAGTTATGAATGCCTACTCGACGTTTATAATGATGTTTGATGTATTTCTTACACTGTTTTTAAAACTTTGTAAGGAATACGGGAGGCTAGGGGCTGTAGATACACCCCTACTTTGAAGGGATAATTATTATTGTCGGAGAAAGAGTAGAAGCGTTTCAATTTTAGTATTCACTTTAAATTTTGTATTTATTCAAAGGAATGTATGTAGTAAATTTTTAAGCGTTTCTACTTCTTATTATGTTCAGAGAGTGCATATTTTACTATTCTGTTGAATTCAGGTCTTAAATGAATGTTTACGTTCAAAAATTGCTTCTTTATCAGCTTCTCTGAATGCTGCGGAAAGCAATGCGCTGCCCATTCTGCTTTCTTTGCAACCCTTTGCAGGTATGCTTTACCCCTCAAGAACATGGATTTAATAGTTCTCTGCCTAGCAAATGTACATTTATACGGTGTTATAAAGAGGTAATAAACGTACTTTTAACGGTAAAATTTTGATGATTTCTATTGCACAATTTTGGATTTTTTTTTTGTATTTAGATATTTCTAGTTGGCCTTGATCTTTTCATGCATTTTTTTTTTGGAAAAGTGCTTCCTTTACCTCTTGTTTATGCTATAAATAGTGGGTTGTCTTAGTACTACCTGTAAAGTATGAGTGGTGGATTTCTCTGTCTGCTACGGATAGACATTCGATGTTTTCGCATTTTTACAATCTCTGAGAAAGTTACTCCTTTTAAAATTGTTTTATTTGTGGAATAGGGTATGCATTCTACCCTTTTTGTCTCTTACAAGTTTGAAAATAATTTCAAGATGAATCTTTTTTGCATTCGTATTGGGACTCTATGCTCAGTGATAGATGTGGCCTATGCGCAAAATTCCCCCGGGAATATCCGTTCAATTTCTTGTAATTCTGATTTTATCATGAATACCTCATCTGATACAGAAAATCCTTTGAATGAAGGGTAAATAGACTCGTTTTTGAAGATATAACATTTTTCTACGTATTTAAAATCTAGAATTCATTAAAATGAATCCATAAAGATAAATTTTATGCATTTTTGTCGGATAAGGTCGATGCAGTAAATCTACTTGTACCCATTCCATTCTAGTGCTTCTCAGCTGGAGTATCTCTCTGTTAGCTAAATTGAGATGGCATACTTTTTTTGTGCAAATAGAATACCCGATTCGATAAAATGTGGTGTCCATGGAACTTTACTGTTTATGCAGAGATATCTCTTCAAGTGATTTCAGTATTCAGATTCGTCAAGCTGCGTTAGTTAATATGCAAGGTAAGCTCTTTGCCTTTATCCTGTCGCTTCAAAATAGGAGGCCATCGATGAAGATTTAATGGGATAGAGCTTGAGTGTTGGGATTTTGGTTGAAAGTTTCGGAAATACACTATTTTGTGCCTACATTTTGGTTAGCTATACTCCAAAACGTTTACGTTGAATTTTTTTTAAAGATTATTTCCTATAGAACCGATGTAACAAACAGTGTTAAAAATATACGTATCAAAGAGTTAAAAATGAAGCATCGATGGGTTCACTCTTCTGCATTGTCTGCCTCTAATTCATTCATTCTCCCTATCCGAGATGCCGCTTTTTATCTTAGCTGAAATGTAACGTACGCGAGAATAGCCTCTGTTAGTTCTATTTCTCGTATAAAGCATTGACGAGCTAATTCTTCTACTATTACATTGGATTTTGCATCATTTCTTTGTGTTATACTTTTTTTTTAAAGATTTATTGAAACTGTTTCCAAAGCCATTCTTTGGTCGGTGGCCCTTAGTTCTAAATTTTCAACATTTCCTTGTACTGCATTCCCCTTATCCGATGCTTCTCACCATAATGCGTGATGATTTATCACCTAAGGTATACGTATAATCTACTAATCACAACAATTTTGTTGAAATGCTGTATTGTGTTTGTATCCTATGCATTTTATGAAATTTTATATAGAATTACGCTTTGGTGTCCACACACACTACTGCAGTCTCCATTTTTTTAATTTTACGGTCATTCATTTTATAATACCATCATGCTTCCTCACTGTCTATTATAGTTAGTCTGTTGTATTGCTAAAGAGGGGTGGGTGCTATTTTATAGGATTAACTATGAAATGTACCACTTGAATGGATTATTGAAATTTTATAGTATTTTGTATCCCATCATGAAATGAAAGGTACGACAGGCTGCTATGCTTTGTATTCAACTGCTTTTGGATTCTCCTACTCTACGTATGTGGCCCGTCAATTTAGAAAACATGTCTGAAAACATCTCTGGGAAATTTTCAAGGTATATACTCTCACTAAGAAGGAAATCTAATTTTTTACATATAATCGAATTGCATAGAGTGTGCTACAGCCGCACAGAGAGGCATGCTTCTCTCAGCTACACTCTAGGGTGAGACGTATGTACACCCTATGCATATAAAAATGTCCAAAATAATTTTCCTTGGCATGGCAAGCCATGACGCAATGTATATCCTATGAAGCGTATAGTCCTGCTGTTGTTTTTGATAGGAATCCTTCTCAAGCTTTCACACCGTTGGCCTCGACTCTTGCCCATGCAATTCGGTAAAATTTCCCCTCATTTTTCTCTTGCTACTAAATATCAAAGTGCCTACCCTATGAACGCTCTCTCTCTTCCTAGGCTACGCATGCTTCGAAGGATTTTAAACAAAAAAACTAGGAATAATGCTTAAAGTGTATCCTTGCACCGTATATATCTACCCCAAATGAAACTATAGAACGCGTTCTTCTATTTTTTCTTGATTTTTTCTTTCAGGGAGGTTTTTGAATGCCTGTTCTCAAGTATAGTGGCTACACCCTTTTCATTCAAAACTTCAGATGCCACTTTCTCCTCCTCATCGGATTGGAGATATGCCTCTGCAAAACCTCTTCAATTGTTGCAGCAGTTGCGTTCTTTACCCTCTACGGATAGTGCCCCCGTTTTGCGGACGTTGGCAAAATTGGTGACGGCTGTGCCATTGCATAGATTACGGAGGGGTATCCTTTTTGATTGTATGCATATGGCCCACCTGTTTATTTTTAAGCTATGCTGTGCCTCTCTTTTTCAAAAAATACCTAGCATCTCTACTATTGAAGGAGGAAATTCTAACTTGGATGCGTTGCCCGGTGGAGAAATATTAAAAACTTTTCTTGATTTGCCTGATGAACAGAATACTGCTTCCCATGCTGCGATACTGCTTATCGTCAGTGCCCTTAATCTTTCTCCTTCACGTTCAGAAATAGAGTATACACTCCTTTGTTCTATGGAGGATAGCATCAACTTTACTGGTACATTTTCGACTTTGCCAAAATTAATAAAGGGGAGCGTCAAAGATGCTTCCACCGTTCCTGTGGAAGAAATCGATAGTGAAAACGAGAGTTCTTGTAATCTCACTACTTTAGAAGATAAAACATGCATGCCTCATTGGCATTTTTGTAATGCCATACAAAGCGATCCTATGCATCCAATTACGCCTCTGGCGATATTCAGTACGCAATTAAAAGCATCTTTCGTGGAATTGATAATTCAATCGTTCCTGCGGGAGATTGAACAGATAACGAGTTTCAATATGGTATCTTCTCCAACAAAAAATGCTCTCAGTGAAGGTAAACGCATAGGAAATACAGTAAAATGGAGATATTCTATGAATTTTAAATTTCATCGGATTGGCAATGGAGACTGTATTTAAAACCTAGCTTACTGTCTTTCGTAATAATGGCCGTATAGATGAAGATTTTACGAAATTTGTAGCTTGCTGTAACTGTAAATCTTATCAAATAGTTTTTTATTTTTGTACCTCTGATAGCACTCTAGAGTAAGTACTATTTGCCATAGTATATAAGAGTGTTTATCTGTTTCAGATTTTTATCAAACTACTAGAAGTGCATACTCTGATATTCCTGCCGTGGTGACCGATCTTCTTGCTATACTCCACCGGATTATTCGGATGTATCCTTCCACCATTTTTGGATTAATGAACTCTCAGGAAGAGGCTGCGCAAGGGTGGGCCTCAACTTCGTCAAATCGTCTCATAAGGTATGCTGACGGCGAGCGCTTCATTCCAGTAAGAAATAGAGTGTAAGACACAGCATAATGTTTTCAAGTCTATTATCAAGGATTGCTGGCATGGATAGGCTTGGGTGGTGCAATTGCGTTACACTCTAAGCTTGAATTTTACTAAGAAATTGTTGCATTCCTATTTATCGACTGTGATCAAAGGCACTGGAAGATTTTTCGAGACGCTTTAACTTTATCATTGAAGCACAACCTTCATCGTATCCAAACAAAAGCATTAAAGATGCTTTTTGATTTACTACGGCACTTTCGACCAGTGGATACAGATTTAAATGCCGCAGAAGAGGCTCACGGAGGTTCGTTTTTCTGTACTAAAGAAACATTTTAATTTTTAAGTGGGGTATTTCATGTGCACCTGCCTGTAGGCATTTTCTACTTTGTAAATTAAATTGATGAAAGGCATGGTTGCAGTTTTTTGTATGCATAAATAACTATTGAACAGAAAAATCTGTCACATGGCCCCAACGATGGACAGTGAAGATAGTAAATACTCTGGATATGGATTCGGAGATTTTGTCATTACTGCGTACTTCTGTTGTTCAAATTATCTCCACGAAAACACAAGCTCCCTCAGATGCCAGCTTCATCCAATCTTATTCCTTAGCTCTGAATTGTATCAGTCATTCCAGCATCCTTGTACGTTGTAAAAAAGGCTAGATTAATCCTTTATGCTTTGTATTGCTTTTTAGTTGTACTCAAAACGTTGTAGGGCAAGGCAAGACGCCATTTTAAAGTATAGGATGAAGGCATGATCAACGAGGGTCCTGTTTCTTCCAGTGCAAAGCTGGAGTTGTAGATCTTTTGGAAAATCTACTTGCCTTGGAATAAATCGATTGTAACTATTCATGTGCTTATCTTTTTCTTTGAAGGTGTGGCAGCAGTTGAATCCTCAATTGGGGCAAGCTATACTCCTTGCCTGCAAGCATGACCTTCATGTCATACGTGCTTCCGCTGTCACAGCGCTGATGCCGGCAATTCACCTAAATTTATTGCAAGGTCGCTATGAAGAGTTAATTGAGCATATTCAGTATGTGCTTCAACTATTGAAGGATAGCTGGGTCGATGTGCGAAGTTGCTCTGCTAATACTTTGGCGGAATTTGCTGCAAATACTGAAGAGATTTTTCAAACCACTGCCCCTGATGCAAGAGAAATTCCTTCTACTTGCTCTACCCACTCTCCAGAAAATACGATTGATGAACAAGAATTTCAAGATGATTTATGGAACCCCATATCCTCCCATTTTCGATTTCCCTTTTCAGAAAATGTAGAGGGATCCCCTCTGGGTAATGTTACGAAAAAGCAAATCAACAATCTATGGTGGAATATACTTTCGACACTATTGGATGCAAAGTCTATAGTATCCGATCATGAGAGAGTCTCGTGCTCTCTTACACGTGCTATTGGCCGTGCGTGCCGTTTCTTGGATTTTACAACCGCAACTTACTGGGATGTTTTCTCTTTTGGTCGAACCCCTTCTATTGATTATTCTTGGAAAACAGGTAAAAGGGGGTAAAAGTGTGTGAAATTGCAACTTGCTGCGCATTGTGAGACCAGCACTTCCCTGCTTCTCAATAAGTATGAATATCAGTCTTGGAGTATTGATTACTGCCTTGTTGAGATCCTTTTGCGTTTGTACTTATTAATTCATTTTGCGTGATTTTCAGGCAACTGTATAGACGCTATTATAGATACTTTTGTTCAAAATTTGAATGGATCGAGCACAAAATTAAAATTGCAGTGGAACACAGCATATGCCATTCGATTGCTATATGCAAACCCAACGTTTGTAAAATGCCAAACTTTTCCCATGTATGTTTTGTTCGATAGCAGCAGCGCGTACTACTCGCCTTTTTCGAATTTTTATTCTGAAGAAATTTATGAAATTAGTTTATTATTTCGTATATTTTTAGTAAGCATCCTCTACTCAGCAACCAGCTCTGCCATTGCCTCAAAGTAAGTAATGTACTGAAGTTGTGTATATCCGTATCTGAAGCCTTGCATCTTGTCCCATGGAATACATCTTCAGGTTCGTAGCCAGCCCCACACGTTTTGGAAGTACCTATAAGATATATTTATGTACGTGCCTTTTACCTTGTTTATAATAGAGTAACGAAAAGGGAAGAATGCAACAAAATTTTATGATTTTAATATGCTGTACAATACAGAAATGATGTTTAATTGTTGGACAGCAGTTTCCGCAGTCTGTCGTCGCATGACTTGTTGTAACAGCTTCATTTCATCAGAGACATTCAAAGAAATTGAGAATGGAGAATCTATTTCCAGTGAGCTTTCTTGTCATTCGATTTCTCTGTGTTGCGTCTGTTTACCTCGATTAAGCAAATGACACCATTGCGCGATCATTTTTTACATTTTTGCTAACATTATTCCAGGTACTCCTCGCAAAGGAAAATTGATTGACGCCACTATATTAGCTCTATACAAAGGAAATTTAGCGACTTCTTTAGGAAATCTATTACAGAAACTTATTTACCATACTTTCATCTTACTGGGAATGCCATCTCAAACAACGTTACTACCGGGTGAATCGGTAGAAGCGCATGGCACAATTTCTCCTGAATCAATGGTGCAGTATTCGAATGAAGACTCGATGCGCACGATAATTTCAAGTGCTGGTTCTCGCATTGGAGAGAATACACCAAAATGTTTTCTTTCTTCGGATACTGGCGTGCATTCGTTCAGAAAGCATCTGTCAACCTTGATCAACGAAGAAAGTAATTTCATGATGACCATTTTGGACGATGACTTTATTATTGAGTTGGTAGGTTCCATTAAATTGAAAATAATATGCCATTTTGCTTACATTCAAATTGAAAGGATGAAAGAGAGTATTGCAGTCTACAGATTGGTTTTTTCAAATTATTAAATTGCTTAATTTATCCAAGAGAGCACTACTGTTGATAGAAAATTTCATATAAGAAATGCTTATCTATAAATATGGCCATTTGAATCGAATATAAATTTATATTTCATTAAATTTTTATCAAGATCTTAATTATCTCATTTTTAGGATTCATTTTGTAAAGCTTTTGGCTTTTGTCGGAAAGGATAAAAGGAACTTGCGTTATGTCAATGGTATCTCTGGGAAAATTACCAGTTTTGCTTGGTTTCTGATAATTTTGAAGGCTGCACTTTCTTTTTGTTATTATCCAATTATTAATAGCTTTGCTTTCTACGTTTTTTTCGTCGTATTTAAAATGGCGAATTATTGCTGTATACATCGAAACCTCAAGCAAAAAAGATTTGTTGGAATCTTACAAGTAATACTAATTTTGGAAGAAGCATATCATTCTGTAGCAAATAAATCGACTAACTAACATCGAAACAAATAACTAGGATAGCGTTGATTACTAAGCTTCTAGAACCAACAGTTGATAACCATTTGTTTGGGTATTCGAATGGTAGTTTCGGGAAAGCAACAAAATTCTCACCAAGAGGGGAATTAAATTCGCTAAGCCAGGGATAAATCCGAATGTCCGATGTATAAAATAGTGACTGTTTAATCATGTTCTCACTCCACCTTGATATGTGTTAGGGCATCAAGATTTCCACATCAAATTTAGTAGTAATAATTCCTCGTAAAAAAGTGCTTGAAATTGTGAAATGAGTCACACAAATTTAAAGAAATCAGAGTCCTTATGATTGAAATTTACTCCGGTTCAACAGAAATGTAAATAAGTATCCAAAAAAATCCAAATGTATACACTTAAGATAAAACAGTAGATGCGCAGAAAAAATTTTACCATCAGATGGTGGTCGAGGCCAATCTTACATGTGCTGAGCACCACGAAATATAAAAGCGTGGTATATATATAGCAAGATCAGTTCCACTCAATGTGTTCCGATGAACATCGAGTTTGTTGCAAAGTGAAGCGCGTAAACAGTATGAAGTGCAATTTTTTATGATTATGGTCTCTGAAGAAATGCCCCGAAAAAGATATAGAGATAATAATATTCACATCACAAATTTCGGTCTTGTTAATTCAAATACATTCAATCACTCGAAGAATTTGGGAGGACTAGAGAAATACTGTGCGGCTGTATCTGTCTCGAGTGGCAACGGCAACGCTCATCAAAAAGTACTACTGTGAAAGCCTAGGTACCATCTTAAGATATATGGAAATGGCTTCTTTTTTCAGTGCACTTTTGGAAGGATCTTCATACCTATTCAAAATTTTGGAAAATATTTTCCTTTGAAAAAGGAAAAGTTATCATAGAAAGGAATTGAAGGATGGTTCAAGCAGAAGCTCATTTTCAGTTTTTATTTGTTCTCTTTGAAGCAACCTAACTTAACTGCAGCATGTATCAACCTTCTATAGTTTCTCGTTCTTTTTCTAGAATTCTTCGTAATTTACTTCAAGAATTTTAGATTTTTACGAAATGCAGTCAAATGTACGGCATCTTTTCGAAGGAACTCGAAAATTCGCTTCAAGAAAGTGCGTTTCTACTTGAAGTTTTTCTCTTCGTCAATTCTATGGAAGTAGCACTTTTATGCGAGAGATTGAACGCATCATATCTTTTAGCGTCTAAACTTTTTTCATGGATGCCGTTCTTGATTTTTTTCTTCTCACAGAATTTGCTGAATATTTTGTGAATTCGTGCAATATACACCTTTAAAACATTTGCAAGATTGACTTTTCAATAAGAGGAATTTCTATCAAAATATCTCGACGTAATTGCTGGTTGTTCCGGCGGGGACCAAGTGACTACATGACTTACATGTTCTAAGTAATTATCTTCTACTAAGCATTAACTGTTGGATGCTTCTTGTTTTCTATTTCATGAACCCAAAAATCTGGTTTTGCCGTTTCATCCAAATTATAAAAAGATAAGACAGCTGCGATTGAGGGTAAAATATTTGTGTTAAATTATTTCGAATTGTAGAGGTAATAAAATTTATCATTATCTGATGCCATAATTTCTTCTTTTACATAATCTGTTGCAAATGTACTACATTCGTTTTCACTGAAATAAATTCTTTGCAAATCGCTAATCTAAAGCGAAAGAAGCTTAGCTAGTAAAGCAGCAATTATCTTTCTATTTTTATCATCTATCATACCAATCCCTTCAAAAGAATAGACAATTGCTACTTTAAATCGCTATGTAAAATGACAACCGTTGTGAAAAAGTTGAAGTGTTTTTCTTGATTATTTTACAATTTTGGGCCTCAATAATTTGTAAAACTACTTGAGTGGTTATTACTACGAAAGATTCATACAAATATTTTTCCATTTTTCTTATTGAATAAATCCATTGGAAGAATCAAGACTACCTTAGGAAACTGAGAATAAGCGTATATCTTCGGAATAGGTCTACCTTGGATCAATACGAAAAGTTTTGTTATTCTCCAGAATGATGACTTACGTAAAATGTTACTTATACGATGAAACCCCAACAAATCAAGTTTTCTGTAAAGCATGATATTTTTTATTTCTTAACTGCTGAGGAAATCTGTAATTATCAAGAATGGGAAATCAATGCTGTTCTGGAAGAGATGTATGTGAAATAATGGTTGACTTATGTGTTCATTTGTAGATTTATGTTTTTTTAATTAAAGGCAAAATTTTCCATTGCAAAGATACATACGTACCATAATCATTGATTGCCTTTCGTTTTTATATGTGCAATAGAATGCTTTTAAAAGGCGAAGCCTTGACATGGATTGGGGGACTATTATCAATCCCTTTTATAAAATGGTTTCAAATATAACAGGTGAAGTAAACTTAGACGCTTTATATCACGTTTAGCAGAAAATGCTGTGTTTGTTGCCTTGTATTTCTATATCACGCTTCCTTCCCAACATTTCAAGCACAAAAAGGTGGTACGTACCCTAATATTTTGCAATGCCTGTTTTTGTGAAAACAGATGACGATGTCTCCCGTTTCGACAGAGCATATGATAACAATGATATTGAAGAATTTGTAAAGTTGTCATACTCAACCTGCAAGGTGCTCAATGATTTAATAATTTAAGAGAATGAAATTTGTTCAAATAGAATTTGTGCCCCATCATCTTACTTGAACTTGAGATTTTGCAAGTAACGTATTATTCAGATTCAGAATTTGCCGCAGCATATCCATCCCTGGGCTGCTGATCCACAGACTGTCGGAGCCCTAGCCGCAACCCAGCTTGCAATCCTGGCTTCAAAAGATGGTTAAGATAATTTTTTGACTAAGATAATATTTAAGCTTATGGCTTTTCCTCAAATAAGGAAATTAAATGTGCAGTACCAAAAACCAAAAAACAACTTTAAAAAGGGTTAACTGGTATGCCTAATTCATTTTTAAAATGATTCCATTTTGATTCAGACAACCCAGAATACAAAAATCAAATACGTGAAGCTGGAGGAATTACAGCGCTTGTAGATTTGCTAAAATCAACGGTGCGTTTAAAAGCAAGAATTCTGTGTGTAGCACATTTTCTTTTTGCTGATATTATAATTACTATAGCATTTTTGTAGATTGATGTACAAAGATTTATTTAACTCAGCTTATCAATTATATTTTAAAACAATACTGTAGATACGTGATGGTGGATTCCAATACTGTCATATTGTGTGTACTTGTTCACAGCAAAATGATAGACTTCATGCCGCTGTGGTAGCATTGTCATTCCTCTCGGATAATAGTGAGTACATTTGCAACTCGTCAAATAAAATTTTATTGTAGCCTGCCATTAGACTTAATTTTGAATACTATAATTTTTGCAGACATGCAAAATTGTATTGGAATTTATGAAGCTGGTGCCATGCCACTTCTTGTAGAAGGTATGAAATCAAGTATCGATGGAATGAGAGCCGCATGTGCACAGACAGCAAGGAACATTTATGTTCTGGGTAAGCTCTTGCTTACTTATTTTAACATACGTATTGAAATGACAATGATTTCCACTCAGAAGCGCATACATTTGTAACAAATATAAAAAGGTGTCCATGCTTTAAATGCTAGTATTTTAAATATATTCTTTAAATGATTAAATTTCAAATGCCTAGGCCTGAAATATCGCAAGGAATTTCTTCGAGTGGGAGGAATTCAAAATCTAATAAAATTCCTAGACATGTCAGTTAACCTTAATTTTTACGCTTATTGTAGAAATAGCATAAATAAATGCTTAACACAGTAAAGTATGTCATATAGTAGTTTCTAGAATAATTTATTTTTTAAATTTATAGTATAACATTTACTAATTACCCTCTTAGACCTCCTGATCCTGATTCTCAGCCTTTGTACACGCAATTTGAGGCGATCTATCATATCGAAGATTTTATATTAGTGAGCAAAATGAATAAAATATTGGTAGAAATATTAGAAGCTCATAAAAAAGTAATTATTCTCATTATCGTAACGAGTTTAGTTGTTTTCAAGACAACAAAAAGCCATGCATTTGCACTTTTTTTGAGTTTGTATACACATTAAAAATAATTCACTGTTGTAGTAAAAAGTGTTTTGAGTTACTTTAGTGCATAAACTCTATTTTCTTTGTTTGAACTATACTTCAACTATCTTGAAGGTTCGACTTCCATTGTGAATTTTATAGAGCAGCTAGAATACAATTACTACTTAAAATGGGTAGCTGAAGCAACAACAAAATAAAACTTTGCAGTATTTTTGTGGCATTGTTCTTACATCCAAGGCCTGAAATAAAAAAACTTAGCTGCCAAAGAATTTCAGTAGTGGCAGCATACAACATTTTGCTTTTCAAAGCAATAGAACAATTTAAAAATACGAGGATCACAAGGCTTTATCATTTCATAATTTTACTAAATAGGATGGAAATGAGGAAATTCCTGAATTTGTTCAAGAAGTAAAAGCAGCAGGCGCTCACAAAAAAGTTAAAGCTTTAGAAAAGGTAGGAAACATCAACTTTGCATTTGTTGATTTTAAAATAAAGCTGTTCTTACTTATTCTCTAATTTTTGTATTGCGCTTAAAATGTTGAAAGCCTTTATTACAGTAACCACGCATCGTTATCTTACATATAACAAGCAATTACGTATAAACAATGATCATTAATTCAGTTTCTTAAACGTATTTCTCATGTGATTTAATTTTTTACGCATGCATAAGAGATTGCTTCTAAGTGGCAAGCTTTCATTCAAAGTATTTGCAATGTATGCATTTTATAGGTCAATGACCAAGGTTTAGCTGAAGCAGCAAATCTATTAGCAATTCGTTTATTGGATTAGTCAAAGTTACTAGAATCCCACAAGAGCAATACAAATCGCATTTTTCAAGCCAATATGTACAGGCAGATATGAAATATTTTTCGTATGAATTTTCATTTTAGTGTTAGAGTCCACATGGGATTCCCCAATCTTGCTACTTCATACTAACTTGTAGGAAACTATATTCCTACTATTTTCAGTTTTTTAAATCTTACATGGATTCGCATAAACTTCATTTGCTGCAGAGTTAGTGAAGAAAATACTAATAAGAAGTAAAAGTAGAAAAATAAGACACAGAACAATTTTCTTATGCTCATGTAAAAAATTTGCTACAAAGTAAAATGTTGGCTTTTATGCCATGCTCGACACAAATATCAAAAGCCAACAAAAAATTGTAGAAAAGTTGTTTTAGCTCTTAACATGATTCTAGTTGCATACGCACCTTGCTATATATCTCTTCGTGGTAGACAAATGACAAAACTTCTGCAGTTTCTATTATATAATCAAATATGCAAAACCGAGATGCTTTTTGAATACTGTTACATGCTCAAGCTTCTCTCTCAATTCTGTCTCTCTAAGGAGTATTGCTTAATTTTTTGTTTGCATTTTTCATGCAATGACGGAAATGAAGTAGGTAATAAAAGCAATACGTAATGATTCTTGTAGAATTTGAAAATGATACATTTCTTCTTTGTAAAGATATAGAATTTTTTTCAATGCAGTTTTTTATTGATCACTTGTCCTAAAAGGTGACAACAGTTACTCAATAAATGCCAAATGCAAAATAAAGAAAATCTGATTTAAGCATGTAATTGATTAAATTTTCAACGGGAATGCTGGGGCACTATTAATAATGGTTGAAATGTAACTAGTATCCGTTTTTTTATAAAGAGAATAAAATTTGATTATCGCATCAGTAAAAATTACAAATTATGCATTCGAATTACTGATGATTCTCTTCTGCAATTCAAAAATTGACTTTAACACAAACATAACTGTGCATTTATCCTCATATGGCTAATGAAGTCCAAACATAGGTCTAGAAGAAACATATATTCTACTGCCATTTCACAGTTTCATACAACCATTCTATACTCAAGCGGAATTGTATATTCTCTCTTCCCATTTCCATTTCACACAAAAGTAAGATAAATGAGGGTATTTATGATGCATCGGCCTAGGAGGAAGACAGTGGAAAGTAATCGCGTCATTTCCTATGATTAAAAAACATGTACTCCCTCTTGGACTCGAAGTATTGATACAATCATCAACAAATTAAAGTGATGAAAGACCAGATAAGCAAGTAAACATGAAAATGACACGAAGAAAAAGTTTGACAACAGAGATTGATAAAATCTTAAGTATGAGGTTTTGAAAAATGTCTAGAAAAAGATAAAATGATCAGAAAGAATGCATGCTTGCTTTCTAATAGAAAGTTAAATTTATCTTCATTCTTATGCTATATATTAGAACGGGGTATTGCCGTATTAGATGTGAAGGACTGATATTTTTAATAGTGCTATAGAATGAAATAACTGGATTACTGATGTAGTCACATACCTAGACAAATAATTAAGAGGTTTCCTGCTTTTTTCGAATATTGCTGTAGGACGAATATTCACTGAAAATGCAAGAAAATAGTACACAAGAAATACTCCCGAGAAATCTTGAGTTTACAAAATGACTTTGTGTTAGAATTCACAACATGAATCATCATTTAAAATACTTGTAATTTGTTACTTTCGCAGGTTGGTTTAGAATATACAAAATTCGATAGCAAATTTACATGAATACTGATTTTCAGGTGCATATCGGATATCTGAGCTCTTAGCAGTCAGAATTCTCTGCTTGTATAATTATAGCAATACTCTAGCAAATTGGTGTCAGTAGCCATTCATTCTTTTGTGTTTTGGATCAAACTAGACAGCCTTTCGTAATTTTGGCAGTTATAGCAAATGTCACGCCCTTGACAGAGTAGTACTGCTGCATATAGTATGAAAATGTGATTTTTACAGAATCATAAAAAGATAAATCAGAGTCAATGGTTAAATTACTACATACACCAAGGATTCATCACTTTGTTAATTTTGGAAACATTCCATGAAAGTTTAAATCTTTCATCGGATTAACTATCTATATTTTGTCAAACCTTCGAAGATTGAAAAAGTTTTTCACTTTTTACTTTTGTGTGCGGGGAATAATGTAAACTTTCAAAATGAATATTGCTATCTGAGCTTCATTTTGCTTAATTTCTTTAAATTTTGTCAAAAATTTGAATGTGTTAGCCGCAAGGGTAGCGAGAGATTTGTTTCCATTATAATCTCAGGCACCACTGCTTAAACAGATTGTACATGGCACTTAATTGTCCAGCTATATGGCACAGAAGTTTTGCCATTTTAGACTATCATTTCGTTAAGAGAAAGTAAAGAGGTTTGCTTGCTAGTTCAATTGCACTTTTACTAAATATTTCATATGCACATTTTTTTCGAGGGAATATAAAAGAGGTATAGTTTATGTAGAATACAACCAAAATGTGCGACGCGCAGTGAGCGTGTTATGGGCGGGCATTTTTTCTATTTTAATATGATTTCAAGACAGAAGCCCACAGAGCAAGGCATTTTACAAACGGGAAAAATTTCGAAATATTGCACTTATGGATACCACTGCATTTGTCTCCAGCTGGAAACAAATAAATACATATGGAAGCTATTGTCAAGGTGGAGTATACCAAATCATTTACAGTTTAAAATAGTACAAAATCCAAAGCTCTCCGGCATCACAAATTCACTGCATCACAGCGCATGTCTGCGGCATTGTTTCTGACTTGAAGTTTTTCATTGCACCGCGTAATGCGCATTGCTGTTGCAATTTGCGGTGCATAATGTCGAGTGTGGTACAAGTACAAGCACAGTATTATTTGATTTTTGCTTTTCATTAGGTTAGCTTCCTAGTAACCATGCTCCGTGATCCAAAACGTTCGATCACCAACGGTTTTCGAGTTGCTCAACCATTCTTAAATGCAGAAATCAGGCCATTTTACAGCTTTTTTTATAACTGCATAGAGAAAAGAGTATGTCTTCTTCTAATGTCATTACTGTCAATGTGGGAATACTTGGGCATGTTGACAGTGGCAAAACCGCACTAGTCCGTGCGTTGAGCACCGTTACGAGTACGGCCGCTTTAGACAAACATCCACAGAGTCAAGAACGCGGTATCACCTTAGATTTGGGCTTTTCAGCCTTCATGCTAACCTTGAGCGATGAGGAACAGAGGCGGCACAATGAGGAAGTTCTTGATGTGGGTATTCGTGAGGAATTTCAATCAGCGGCTCCTAAACTCGATGAATTAATGCATCAGCAAGCAGAGGGCTATGACGTTACGAACGATTGTAAAAGGGAGTGTGAGGAGACTATTACGACTTCTTTACCCTCTGACATTCCTGCTGTTCTCGCCACTCACCACCGAGAGGATACGTCTGCGGATGCTCAGCAACGCCCTGTTGCTTTCGCATCGTACTCACCTTCTGTTTCACCCAAGAATAGTTCCCAAGTACAAGTTTGCTTGGTAGATTGTCCTGGACATGCTACTTTAATTAGGACAATTTTAAGTGGTGCTCAGATTATTGATATGGTGATATTAGTAATAGATATCACAAAAGGGTTTCAAACTCAGACCTCAGGTTTGAGTGCTACTCTACGTCCCATGTTGATGAAATATAGGAAAATCTTTTTTAGAATGAATGAAATGTGATTGAGCATTATTAAGAAATGTATAAAATGAATTTCTTCCGTTTCTACTCTTTCCCTTTTAACATGATCTCTGTCAATTTTTTTTGTTTTACATGAACTTTCCACTTTTCCATAGTCTGCTTTTGTAGGTGATAGAGATTATCTGGGAGATTCTTAGACATTGTTTTAGAGTACTTGTTAGGATTTTTTTTTGCTTGCTATGAAAATCCTAGGTATGTAGTTGTCTATGCATTCCTTTGTATGGAGAATAATAAAAGTTCCATCGGATTTTCTTCACTTTATTGAATCTTAGAAATAAAGAACAGAATGGCTGTAGTTTTTCTTACACCGCTGTGAGTAACATGAGAACGAAACAAAACTAAGGCTTTGCCCCGAAAATGTAGCGAATAGCACAGGAATGCGTAATTTTTCTATTTGTTTTGCAATTATTCCTACTTATTAATATATTTTAAAGATTATATAACACTTTATATTAGATTTAGGTACCCTCTTTCCTAACGAATACGATGATGGTTGCTAGATTGTATTATTCCATCAAATTTTCAATCTTTTGAATTTGAGTGTGCAGAATGCCTGGTTATCGCAGAAATATTGACAACTCAACTGATTGTTGTCCTTAACAAAGTTGATTTGATTCCTTTGGATCAGAGAAGCAAGAAGGTTATAGGAAAGTATATTTTGCTCTATAGCGCAGACGATTATGTTGTCGATTTCATCTGCATCTTCGATGTTCTGTTGTGGAGCCATTTTACTGTTACTTATTGGAAGTGATTGTTGTTTATCTTATGTTCATAAAATTCGTAATGCTTTAGACAACTACCTATGCATTTGTTTCTCCCACATATGTGTCCTCTCTCTCCTTTTATCGACTGGAAGTGAGGTGCATTTTATTAAAAAGATAACATCTGTTTTTCTCTTCCTCTGGCTTTTTATCGTTTCTCCTCCTCCTCCTCCTCGTATTTCCTTCTAATGTATTTTATCCATTTTTAAAGTTTTGTCCAGTGCTCCTACGTACAAAATTGATGGCAAGCAAATCTCTTGCTTTTCCTAGTTTACTTCTTTTATTTTATTTCCTTCGTTCATTGGCGTTTATACTTTTTGGAATTTTTGTCTCTCAATGCCTGTGCTTCTCTTTAAAATTTTCTACTTACTATCGTTCATTGCACTCGTTGTCAGCCGTCTCCTGGTTTATTTTTCCCTGCAATTTTCTATTTTTTTGCTTTTGAAATGTATCTCCATGATATATTTTTATCCTATTTGAGCAGTTTTTACGGTTTTTTGAAATTTCAGGTGAAACGTATTCGTGAGAAGCTTCAAAAAGTTTTTGAAAAAACCACCTTTGGTTCGGCGGTCCCAATGGTTGTTGTCTCTGCTACAGGGGGTACGTACACTTCTACAGAATAAGAATGCGTTGAAATTTAAAATTTTTTATAAGCCGCCGCTTCTATTTGACTGGATAGACAATTTACTGCTAAGAATGTAACATGAAATGGAGGTGTATCTTCTTTTAAGTGGCAAGCATCACTTTCTTATTCATTTGAAGGATTTTTAAAGTTTTCTCATATATAAAGATACTGTTTACTAATAGAATGTTCTATTTGTAGTAACACTCATAATTTTTTTTGTTTGAAGGTGTGTATCATCCTTACTGTGACAGATGTTAATGGTTTTTATAGAATGCACGTAGAACATCTTTTGTAATTCCAAAAAGATACCCATTTTGGATATATAGGATAAAAAATAAGTTTTTCATGAAAAATTCCATTTTCATATAATTCATCAGAGCAAAGAAATGGTTCTTTACTCAATTGAAACAATTTTATATACACTCATGAAAAGGGGATTTTTGTGTGTGCTAGTCTCCACTTTTTGTTTTTCTGCAGTGTTTACTATAAGTTTTAGTAGTAGTGTTTATCTTTACTATTTCAAACTCTATTTTTTTAGAGAGATTTTTATTATTCGCCTGTTCACTGAAATACTTTCTTTCCTCTGGAGAGTACAGTTTAAGAATGCCTCTTCCTAAAGGGGAGTAGGTGACTTTCTATTCCTCTTTATTATTTCTTAAGTTCTGTCTGTGTCTATTTGAATGGCAAGCTTCTATCGTATGGATTTTTGTGTTTATGCGTTTTATTGTTTTTTAATGGGATTAGGAAAAAGTATAGGCCTTCCTTCCTCTACGTCGTCCTCCTTTCATTCTTGTATGCCCATTGGTTTGAACGATTTACTCACCTGTATGCGAAAAAATATCAAAATTTTGCCTCGTAGTGAGAAGGGGCCGCTCTATTTTGCTTTCGATCATTCTTTTGGTATCAAAGGTATGAGATTTAATTTTTACATTTATTTCATTAGGATTTGTTTGTTTTTAAGCAAGATTTGATTTTTTTAATAGACTAGACATCCTCACACTCGGTATACTTGCCTTGTGTTTACATGTTAGTGTGATGCATTTTTATTCTCATATTGTTTTTCTGATTCTCTACACGCAATTTTTAATTTTTGTAATTCTCTTTTATGCATTCCTCAGCTTTAATCCTTCTCATTCATTTTGATTCCTTTTATTCACTCTCATGTTTGAGAATTTTTTGTTATATTCATTTTTATAGGTCAAGGAACTATAGTCACGGGTACACTCCTCTCAGGTTCACTCCATGTAGGTCAACATGTGCGTATTCCTTCACTCTCTGAGATTTCAAAGATTCGAAGTATGCAAATGTTTAAAAAGAATATTCAAACGGCTAAACAAGGTGATCGTGTGGCTGTTTCTCTCTCTTCAATAGATGCAACGAAATTAGTACGTCAAAGTATCCTTCTATTTTTTGTTTTTATTAGAAGGGAAAAAAATACATCCTGTGTTTTGATTTGTAGTTTCATTCTATAGAATTGAGAGGAATTCTTACTGGGTGGACTATTTTACTTTTATATCTAGTTTAAACATATTTTCCTTTGTTTTGTAGCTCAGTTTTTTTGGTTTTTTCTCTTCTAATTATTGATTTCCTTTGCATGTAGCATTGCCTGTTTTCTTGCTGATTTTTTTTTATTTTAAATTTTTTATATATGCTTTTTCATGAATACCAAATGGGTAAGAAGGATAGTTTTGTGTACTCTCTGCTTGATAACGTAGGAAAGAGGCATTTTGATTGATGCAAAGGAAATACTTCCTCATTTGTATGGATGTATTGCTGTTGTCCAGCGTATTCATTTTTACAAAGGAAAGGTAAATCGAAGATATTCTAAGTGATTTGGAAGCTTTTCTAGGTTTCCTTTTGTAAGAATAGAAATTAGAGGGAGAAATTCTTCTTAAGATAAAAATGGACGAGAGCAGAAATTTTTCGATGTTTTGCTGCTTTGGAGGTCCACTTGAATGGATGAAACATATGATGAAATAAAAAGAAATGGACAGGATTTACACTGCATCTTGTTTCATTTTTGGATTATAGTTGCTTCTTTTTAATCTCTGTGCCTCTAGTTGTTTTTTGTTCTCTCATATAGTTTTCGTTTCTTTTGTTTTCTCTCATATATTCATGGCATCGTCGTATTTGCTTTTCTTCTTTCAATACGTCAAAATCAGATTTTTTTATTTAGCTTTTTGTAGCATTGCATGTGTGCGTTTATAATACATCACCATCCTCTCTTCAGATTTTAAATGCAACAAAATTTCATTGTACAATTGGTCACACTACTGTCATGTGCTCTGTGAACTTCTTTGCCTTCTGTAATGATGGACAAGGAGAGAATTTCAATCCACAGTCACAATTTGTTCCCTCCTCATCTTCCTCTACAGTGAATGGCTTCTCATTAAGTCAAGGAAATCTCGTTTTAAAAAACCAAGAGCAATGGCCTCACCAATTTGACTTTAATTGCACCTACTATCATTTAGATGGATTGCCACCCCTTGATGGTAGAGAGTTACTTTTAAGACAAAAACATTAAACCAACGATGGCTTGAGAAGCTATTTTCCTGGCTTTTCTCATTGATTGAATACTACAATCTATGCATGTCTATATCTACTACTACCGCGTTTACAATTTTTGCAGATGTATTCACATGAACCTTGGTTTCATTTTTATTATTTTTGTAAGTAGGGTGTCATTTCACTGTGAAACTATCCCTTTTGACTTTTATTTGTATTCACTTATTGTTATTTTTGTGAATAGCGTGTCATTTTTTAATTTAGTAACGTCTTTTCTGCTATAACTGCCTTACGTATATCCATGTGGAATACGAAGCTTTGCTGATGGTCACGTGGGTTTATTCCCATACTATATAAAATTGATCCACCTGCTTTCTTTCTAAAGAAAACGATAAAAAAAAATTGTTTTGTGTTACATCGAAAGCTTATGCATAGAGAATGCATCTATGTGTTGTCAAGCGAAAGCATCTTGATTTATTCGTGTAACGAGACACTTTTTAAGCTTTTTCTGCATATATCTTTTTAGATGCATCTAGTTCATCGTTGCTCACCTCCAACAAAGATGAGGATTTCTGTCAGCATCTACCCGGCAAGGCCCAGCTCTGTTTTGCTGTTATCCGCTTTGAACGGAGTGTACAGGTACTTAAATTTTTTATACTATTTGCAGAGGAATAATACTGTTGCTGTATTGTTTCTTATTTGTTAATTGAAGAAAGAAACCTATATGCAGGAATATGCGCGTTTGATAGAGTTACTACATTTGGTTGAGAGAGTGAAGCTTCATTTTGTTAACATGCTATGAAAAGCCCTCTTTCTTACAAGGTTGATGTGCTTGGCACGTTTCCTCATTTGAAGAGGAACATTTGTGTTGTTGAGGGAAGGCATCCATTCTCATTGTATTGAAAATGGTGGATTCATTAGATGAAATTGAATTTTGGCTGAGAGAAATGCAGGAGAGTTTTGCCTTTCTTTATCTCTGCAAGTCGAGCAGGATGTTTCGCCTAGAGTGTACGCTGAGTATCTGAAAAACTATGGAATAGAAGCAATTATATAAAACTAAGATACTACCATAGCCACAGCGTTTTTCTTCATTGAAATTTTTTGCCGTTGTTTCTACACTCGCACAAGAAATTCTTTTAAAAAATGATAGTAGCCGAGAGTTTCTGGTACTTTGAGACGTTGAAAGCGACACATTCTCTTTACTCAACACGAGCATGTTGGAAGTATAACAAAAGGGAACAATTAGGTAAATTTTATGCATTTGAAATTTACCCAGATGAAGAGTAAACTACGCGCTTTTTTCTCTTGCCTACATTCATATTACGATTCCATGCGTTGTGTTAAGTTTATCATTCCTCTTTTGAAATTGTTGTCATTTTTGAAAAAATGGAATATATTGCACGCAGTGCCCCCCAAATTGCTTATTGATTTGCTCTAAGTTGGATGAGGAATCGACAACATCCAGTTGTCGCTTGGCATTTTTTGGAAAAATTGTATTTTGCCTGGAAAAAGTTTTAGCAGCACCTACCAAAGCCGGCACTACAAGCAATTCTATTCTACCATCGCTGGATCGCTTTGCCGATCTAAGAAGAGTGCAAGCCTTGAAATTAAAAGTGAAATTTGGGAAAATTGATCGTTATGTTCCAAATGACCTTTTTGCTCTTGTTGGGAAATCCCTTTTCAAAGATAGTGATCATTTGTTACACTTTATTGGATGTAAGATAGAAATGATATATGATACGTCAAAGTGTGATGCAACAACGAGTGTAGCTGTTAATGCACTCCCTAAAGTAAAGGGTGATTTTGAGCGTTCTTCAAAAATGGAAGGCGTAGTTGAGAGAGCATTTGGAAAGACAGGTAAATTTATTGTGCGCTTCTCCGATTCTTTACCACCATACAATACACTAGTTGATCCTTTTTTAGCTTTGCGATTTGCACGATCTTCTTTTGACAAGCAGGGAAAAATTTTGCAAAAGTAATGCCTTTTTTGGCAGAAGTAATTTTAACCGCAACTACACACAATACCAAGCTTAAAACAATGCTTTAGGTACACGCTTTTTATAATTATTTCGAGCTCTGAAAAATCAGAATAAAATTCCAGTAATGAATTACGGTAAAGCAATTCAAGTACCTTTTTACTATACACATACTGGTAGCAATGCTGGGTTGCCTGAGGAAACCATTTCCATCTTTCTTTTTACTCTTTTGAATAAGATTATCGCTTTCTACTGTAATACTTTTTGCGTCATCCTTAATGAGAGGATGTGCAAAATGGTTATTTGCTTATAACTGTTCTCTCCGTCCTGGTTGGAAAGTGATTGTGCATTTTCGACACACACAGTGCAGGGCACACAAATGATGTAAAGGTATGGCGTAGCATTTTTACTTTTCGTTCTAAAAAGGGTTGCACATCTCCGATTACAAATGTTACTTGGTTCAAGAAACTATTTTAACGGGTATCAAATAAGAAAACTGCGAAAAATAAAAAATACTCTGCAAAAATCAAACTAAGTGAAACAAAATTATTGACACATTAAACACGTCGCAAGATTGCAGATGAACGTATGCTGAGCAATGCATTATTTTTACAATGAGCAAACCCAAATTTCATTCATAACTATGTAATTTGTTTGTTACCGCATTTGTAGGCATTTTGTTGAATCTGAATTTCTATATTTTGTGAGGTTATGAGCGATGTTTAAGCTTTTCCGCTATTATATTGTAGAGTGAAAGGTTCTGATGCACTGGTCCATCACAAACAGATGTAATGATTGTTACCATCTTTTTCCCTTTCACATATGTGTTGAATCAGCAAATGAGAAGTTGATCTTCATTTTTTTGTTTTGAATTTCTGTATGCTGCTACTAACTTGCTGTTTGGTAGTTGGTAGGGTAATGCTTTTGAGAGAGTTTGCTTGCAATTCCTTTTAACTCTTTACTTCGTATGCAAAACCTAGGTTTGTCCTTGTTGTTACAATCGACAGACGAAAAAAAGCTTTTCAAATGATTTTACATACTCGGTTTATTGCTCTGCGACACTCGAAAGAAGCTTTCGATTAGACCAATCTCGGCACTTCGCAAGCGCGTCAGGTTGTGCCAGCCGTTTAGGGGGCTTCTTCAGAAAATGAAGAACCTGCCTACGTCGGTATCCGAATAAAAGTTAAAGTGTTTTCTAACTGAGAATATATTTTTTATTCGAAGAAATACGTTTTCATTTATTTTTAAAAAACAATCGTGAATTAGGATGTTGTCTCATTTTATTCCTTTTAGTGCACTGACATTAAAGTAAAAACTTTACTTCATACTTTCATAATTAAGTGCATGAATGGTTAGCGGAGTGGTGTATTCAAGAATATAGAATGGGATGCGCTTCCCTGGTGTTTATCTTATCTGTCTTGTTTTGTAACCTCTCCTGTAGAGTATGTTTGTGTGCATGAAGCTCTCCTTGAGATATGAACTGTTTCTTTTGCTCATAAAGAAAGAGGTTTATCCCTCAGTTTTTCTCCTTTTAGTTAGACAGCTAAGAAATGAATGTAAATACTGTTAAGGCATCACAAACCTAGTTGTTTTAAAGAATTTTCCGTACAAAATAAAAAGGGAAAATAAAACTGCGAATTTTCCATTTGTCTCGCTGAGGCAACAATGGCCGACAGAAAAGATGTCGAAAGTTGGGATACTGCGCTTACCAATCCTGGTTTGAGCAGCCCTATTGGTGATAACCATTGCTTTCTCAATGTGGTGCTTCAGGTGGGGTTTAAGAAATAATTTGAGTCAATATTTCTTTTGTTTGTTTTCATGAGGTTAGCCGCTGTTGCCAGTTCATGCTATCCAGTTAGTAAACAAAACGAAATGCAATCCTATAAAAATTTAAAAAACCAATGACTGAAGGAATGGACGTGCTTCTTGATGATTCCTAGTTGTGGAAATTGGAAAATAAGCAAATGCATTTTGTATACTTACTCCTTGCTCTTCACTCATGTTGCGGCGTGCAAGTTGAAACGATAGTAGGAGAACGCAATGGTTTAGGAAGATACAGAGATGTCTTTTATGAATGCATTATAAAAGAGATTGTAACGGCTTTTGTTTGTTGTTTTGCTCTTTTTCAAGAGTGCGCTTTCTTTTACTTTTATTGTCATTTTCTGAGGTTATCAGAGAACGTAGGGACCTATTCTGAGTAATATTTTCATTCTCTCTGCTGCCGTTTCTGGGTTTTTTTATTTGTGTGTGTTGACTGTTGGAATAGTAGCCATTATTCTTAGATGCATTCTCTTGCGTGTGTTTGCTGTACATTCACTTCCTCCCATATGGGTTATACTCTGGCGTTCGAATGATAGAGACAGAGTGCTCTTCATTTCCACGTTGTTCTTCCTCTTTCTTTCAATGAACATCGTTGCTCCCATCCCTGCTGTGCTTCTTTTGCTTTTTATGGAGTAATCTTTGCTATTTTAGCACGCATTTATGCTTTTCAGACCTGCACACACCCCTTTAAGTATGTTGACGAGTTCTCCATGCTTTATGTTACTAGGCTTTTTGGAATATTCGCTCTTTTCGAAGGCAATTTAGTACGGCATTGGATGATGTCCATGTCTGTCAATGGCATACCAGCGGCGCACATGTAGGAAAGGCAGACGAATGGCCTGTTTCTCCTGCTATAGAATCTTGTGTGGAGACTCCTTCTACCTCCTTAGAGGTACTCCCAAAGGATGAAGCAAAAGACACGGTTTTTTCTGTATTACAAGGCCCTTGTGACGCTCATAGGACTGCCTCATCATCAAAACCTATTCATTTTTCTGAGTTTGTTGGAGGTTTAGATCCAGACTATGCCAGCCCTGTCTACCCTTCCGAGGTTGCTAGTGTGGCCTCTTCCTCCCCTCTACTTTCTTTACATGCTGTAAAAGACGATGTAACTGCGCTTCCTCCTCCTTCTACGGATCTTTCAGATGCCCGTGATATGTGTGTGTTTTGTATGATGAAGAATTTGTTTATTAATTTTGCTTTCAGTGATTGTGATGTCTTACCTCCTGATAGTGTCCGCCTAGGTGAGCCATGGAAGAGAAATGCATCGACTGAAAATTTATATTTTGGGGGGAAAAAGAAGGATTCCACACCTTTTTTGCCCTACTCTTTATATCTTATAGAGTATCTTGAAGCTTTATAATACTGTTTGTTTTTGATTTCTTTGTAAAACATTTTTTTTTCATTTTTATAAGGGTTTTACGTTTATTTTAAAGTCATTTCTCCTTGTATTTTCTTTAGATATTTTTTTCCGTTTCTCTTTGCTAAAATTTTTTGCTTATTTTTCCCTTTAAATTTTGTTATTTTTTGATGTTTTGAATTGGCTTCTCACATCTTTTATATATTTGAATACTATTCCTTTCTCCAGCCTTGAGTAAAACTTATGCTATTAATAGTCGTTTCAAAATGGGTGACATGGAGGATGCGGATGAGACGCTTGAAGCTCTTTTAGATATTTTTCATGCCACACATATTATGGTTAGAATATAAAAATAGGATAGGCATGTGATTGATTTTATATTTTGGTTTGATTTTTTGGATATTTCTTCTTTTCTTCCTATATTTTTCGATTTTAGAAGGATCCTTTTTAGATTGAAATTACTGTGAAATGATGTATACAGGCTTTTTCTGACGGAATTAAAAGTTATGATTTAAATCATTTTTCTGAGTGGAGAGACATTGTATGTAATCCACAATGTATTGCTCATGATGGTAAGGTTATTGGATTATTATTATTATTTTTTTAATGAACAGAAACATTAAAGTGTTTCTTTTAAAGTTTTTTATTTCAATGCACTTATTTGAGTGTGAAAATATTTTTCAATGTTTTGAAGCCTTGTATTCGTTTTATTTTTGTTGTCTGCATCCTCTTGTTTTAGTTTATTCCTATTTCTATACTGATTTTTGTCTATTTCATTTTCCTTCTTTTCTCAATTTTATTGCATCCTCTCTTTTGTTCTATTTCTATTGTTTCACTGCATTTCTTTTTTATCTCTCTTCATTTCATTCTCTTTTCTTATCGATTCATTTCTCTCATCACATTTCTCTTTCTCTCCTTCTTCCGCATCGTATCCCTTCTCCCTTCTCTCTCTCCTTCTTCCGCATCGTATCCCTTCTCCCTTCTCTCTCTCTTTCCTCCGCATCGTATCCCTTCTCTCTCTCTTCTCTCTCTCTTCTCTCTCTTTCTCTCTCTCTTTCTCTTTCTCTCTCTCTTTCCTCCGCATCGTATCCCTTCTCTCTCTCTCTTTCTCTCTTCTCTCTCTCTTTCTCTCTTTCTCTCTTTCTCTCTTTCTTTCTCTCTTTCTCTCTTTCTTTCTCTTTCTCTCTCTTCTCTCTCTCTTTCTTTCTCTCTTTCTCTCTTTCTTTCTCCCTCTTCTCTCCCTCTTTCTCTCTTCTCTCTCTCTCTTTCTCTCTCTCTCTTCTCTCTCTCTCTTCTCTCTCTTTCCTCCGCATCGTATCCCTTCTCTCCCTCTTCTCTCTCTCTTTCTCTCTTCTCTCTCTCTCTTTCTCTCTCATCTCTCTCTCTTCTCTCTTTCTCTCTCTCTACTCTCTCTTTCTTTCTCTTTCTCTCTCTCTCTCTCTCCTTCCTCCGCATCTCTCTGCCTATTCTAAATGTCTCTCTTTGCATTTGCAGTATTTGGTGTGGAATTGGTGGATATTCCTAGATGTTTGAATTGCAATAGTTTAGGTGAACCTATTCCTTTTATGTCCTTTATCTATCGTATTTACGTATGGGAATTATTGAATTTAAAAGAACTGCATTCTCATCGTATGGATCGTTCTTCTCCCTCTTCTTCCTCTGCAAACTCTTATGAAAACAGCCCTACATCTCGAAAACGTGGTGGCCCCTTTAAGTTTGACAAATCCTCATTGATTTCTTCAAATGCTGAACTTTCATTGAGTACTTGTATGAAACTTCTCTATCAAGCAGAGAGGCATCGTGGCGTGCCTCGTGTAACACCTTTGGAGGCTGCCTCCACTGAAGAAATTCCACAGACCAACGATCCTGCGGTGTGTTAACCAGAGAGGAGGAGCCTGTGCATGTGTAGAGAGAGAGAAGAGAGAGAGAGAGAGATGAGAGAGAAGAGAGAGAAAGAGAGAGAAAGAGAGAGAGAGAAGAGAGTAGAGAGAGAAGAGAGTAGAGAGAGAAGAGAATAGAGAGAAGAGAATAGAGAGAGAAGAGAGTAGAGAGAGAAGAGAGTAGAGAGAGAAGAGAATAGAGAGAAGAGAGTAGAGAGAGAAGAAAGAGAGAGAGAAGAGAGTAGAGAAATAGAGAGAAGAGAGTAGAGAGAAGAGAGTAGAGAGAGAGAAAGAGAGAGAGAGAGACAAGAGAGAGAAAGAGAGAGAGAAAGAGAGAGAGAAAGAGAGAGAGAAGAGAGAGAGAGACAAGAGAGAGAGACAAGAGAGAGAGAGAATAGAGAGAAGAGAGTAGAGAGAAGAGAATAGAGAGAAGAGAATAGAGAGAAGAGAGTAGAGAGTAGAGAGTAGAGAGAAGAGAGTAGAGAGAGAGAAAGAGAGAGAAATATGTTAAGATGAATACAATGGGATGAGAGATAGGAGAGATTAAGTAAACTATATAAACACTAGGAAACAAGCGTATAGAAAATGAAAAGCAGAGAGGAAGAAACGGCAAAACGATGGGAAGGGGTCTACCAATCGAAAAATTAAAAATGCAGAGAGAATTTTTAATAAGAGATGTATCAATAGGAAAAGAAGAAACACCACCAATGTAGAAGAAAGTATACTTTATTTTAGCTGCTTAAACGATAAAAAGTAAAAATCTCTCCCTATAGGATCGATGTATGTACACAGCTTTGAAAACGTATCCACGCCTTTCAACTTAACAGGCATTTTGATGTTTCATTTTTAATGTTTTATTGGCTTTCTATGAACATGTGAGAAAGAAATAGGTGCATGTATGTACTTTATCACGTTTTTCTATCGTTTATTGTGTTATCTTCTTAGGAAGGTATGAGAAAAAAGTATTCTCGTAAATTTTCTTCGTTTTTGGAAGGATCTGATAACTTACGTGCATTTGCTAATTGCGAGTAAGTTGGGATACAGAAGAGAGAAGGAAACCATGGAAATAAAGATTAGCATTGTTTGAGTCATCCATTTCAAATTTGAGTGTTTCCATGCCTTCTTTGTGTAGGAGTAAAAAGAGAGAACGTGAGGAGTCTGGCGGGAAGTTTTGGAGAGAGTGAATGATTTTATATAGTTTTGGAGAGAGTGAATGATTTTTTATAGGTTTGGTTACAATTTACATTTTTCAAGTGGAGAGACTGCCTTATACATTTAGGTTATCCTTTTTCCAAAAAATGAAGAGACTGCAGGCGTTTCTAATTCAAAATAACGTGTTTTACTGTCTTCTCTATGCAATTTTTGAAACTTGATAAGTGAGCTTCTCTCTACATTCCTTTATTTTCTCCTTTATTTTTTACAGGCAGTGTCAAAGTACAGCATCGTGTGTAAACGATCGCTATTGTACGCATTATCCTGCTGTTTTTGTCTGCAGTTTAATGTGGCCAGCAAATTCAATGTCGAGAACTGTCATTGAAGAAATTTTAAAAAAGATAGAACCCCTGTTATACCTTCATGAGGTAGAGAGAAACGATGCAGAGGGAGTAGGAGGGAGCAGCTCTCCTCCATGTTGACTGTGCCTTTTATATGTTTCATTGATTTAACTATTTGATGTAAATATGCAGCATAGGAGGGAGCAGATCTCTTCCATGTTGACTGTGCCTTTTACATTTTTCTTTAATTATTTGATGTAAAGAAGAAAAATGCAAAGCATGAGAAATGTGAATGAAGAAGAGTAATGGCAAGAGATGGGAGATATATTGAAAACATAAAGGAGAGAAATAGTATAAATTTTTTAATGCAGGATGGAGACCGTCCCACTTTTCTTTATCTTAGTTGTAGGATACACTGTCTTTTGGGGCAAGCAAATTTTTAAAAAAATCCTAAGAAGGAAACTTTCAATATTTATTATTGACACACATGCTTCTATAGAAACAATTATATTTTGCTCTGAAACGAAGAAAATGTGTAAAAGTATGATTTTTTACATTCCTTTTGGTCATCTATGGCTAGGATATCTTCTTCTCCTGCTTTTTCGTGCGTGTGGTTTGTTGGTTTTACATCTATATATATATATTTATATTTATTCATTTTATATACGTACTTCTACCTGTTTCGTAATTACATTTTTATATGGTAGATTTTTGTTTCTTCGGATCCAAAATTTTCTGCTGCAAAAGAATATGTGGCCCCTCGCACTGATTCGTGTACGTACACCGAAAGAGAGAAACTTTGTTAGTTTGCCAGTTCCCTATTTTCATTTTCACCTGCTTTTTTATTTTTATTTTGCAGTCCTATATGTAGGTGAAATAGTAGATTTGTGTGTTGTTTTTATAGAGTATCGTTTAAAATATTCATGGATTTGTGCAAATTTGCATATGTATGTGTAGGCAGCTCTTACTAAAAAAGAGGAAAGAATGTACACCCCTCATGAGGCTAATTTTTACATTTCTCGACTAGAAATGTTTTAGTTGCTTATACTCTATTCATGCATCACTCCTTGGAGTCTCTCTTGTATCCCTATCTTATGTATACCATTTCTAAGTTTACTATTATTTTATACGGTAAAAAATAGCATACCTCTGTTATGGTAAACACCCACAATCCACACATAAAGCGATGCTTTCTATAGATTATCCAGTGTCTAAGAATACGAAAGAGATAAATGAAGAATCTAATCCCTTCAAATATAGTGAAGCATCACTGAATTCGGATATTTCTCATGTTTTTCGGTGTGTTTTTAGATAATAAAAAAATTATATAAGAATACGTTTTCTACGCAATTTGCAACCAAAGCGAATAATCTGCAAGCTATAGAAAAAATGGCATCAAAGTCAATTAGAGTGACGTGAAAATACTAAGGCATCACTCTATGAGAAATTGAAATGCTATCTGTTTGGTAGTGCCGCCTACAGAAATGGAAAAATAAAAATCTCACTGCTTTTGTTGTATTTGAAAGCAAAAGATAGCCTTCGTTTCTGTTTGATTTGACAAAATCTAAAATGTACATAAACGCGTTGTTTCTCATTAAATCTCATTTTTATGTAAAGAGATGTGTTTGAACGTGTTCTCCCCTTAAGAAAACTGCGTATACTACTGCTGTTGGTGATAGTGTGCTACACTTCTTCAAGTGTTTCATTTTTCTTCACGAGAAGGTGAAAGATGAAACGCTATGAATTTTAATGGAGCTTCCAAATACTCCGTCTTAAGGCAGATATCCTTTTTTTATTTTAAGGGTGATGAGAGGCAGTGAAGAGCATTTTTTCAAGTGCACTTCGATTTTGAAGTAAATTTGTTTGTGGCATTCTCTGTGATAGATGTATAGGGTGTTGTTCCTCTTTTAATTATTTTGAAAGAGGTATGAGAAGTGTCCTTGCACTGCGTCGAATACTGTGTGTATATAGCAGCAAAATACATTGTGGATGTACACAGAGGAATTATTTGCTATTACCAGAAGCATTACGTCGTATTTTTTTACAACTGGGAGGAGGAATACTGGGAATTGTTTGATGATTCCAAGAAGACGGTAGGGTTGCATTTTGTGGCACAGCAATTTTTCCAATACTTGTAAATTTTGAAAAAGGAAAAAATGTATTCTCTGGGGCGGTTGATACTATCAGAGAGACGTGCCTCACTGTTTTGATAAGGTGGAAAATGTAGGGATAATTAACACACTTTCATATGCATTTTGTAGTGCAACCCCAAAAATAGTTGGAGAAGAAAAATAAAATGGATTCACACGTTAGTGTTTCTTTTGCACTATTAGCGGATTGCCATTTTCTCTTTGCCTAAAGGGGAATATTTATACGAAAAAAACGCACCAAAACATAGAGTAAGAGCAGCTGCAGGTGGCCAACAAAACATTGTGCTATATGTTTTATTTCTTTAAAATCCTTCATTAAATTGACAGAGAGTAGAGTCGTATCTAATCTATTATTGCTAAATACCCAGCAAAGTATATGCAATTTTCGTACTTCATAATATTAGTTGCTTTATGTTTTTGTACCCATTTTGTTTTAGACAATTATATGGAAAGTTTATTTTTGGATTCTATGCTCAGAGTGGTTTACGATGGAAGGATGTTTTGTTCCGCTGCGTGCGAGGCCAGTTATTACCTTGTGTTTTATTTTTTGAATCCTTGCAATGTCTTAAGATGGGACAAGTGGCTGTTTCTATCGATGCCGTTAAAAACTTCGTACGTGAGGTAAGCATATTTATCTTACTGCGTTTCTGTTAGCTTATACTTCAGAAGAATGCCTAAGTGCTTACTTAAAATGGATCCCAGCTGATCGTTTTAGGTAGTATCAAAAGATTCATTGTGTCACCTGTGCAACATGTATGGTGAAGATGAGATTGCATAAACAAAATGCAATCAGCTATCTCTGCACTTGATAATCTAATCACAAAATAATCGCATCTAGCATAGAAATAGAAAATTACTTGTTTGGTAACCTTCTGAAGGGTGCTGCGCTCCGCTGTGAGTTCTACGTGTAAAGTAGATCGAAAATCACGCCAATAAAGACACGCACATACTGCTTTTTCAGAAAATGGTATAGGAGGTAATCATGCTTATTTCTAAGTGGAATGAGCCATGTGCAACATATCTTTTTCACTTAAAAAAGTAGTTTCTATTATTTGCCTTTATTACTGGAAGCAATTATTACACGCTTCTCATCACAATTGAAATCTTCCATTTTTTTCTTGTTTCATCCATAAAAATTCGGTAGGGCGAAATGGTGCCGTTTTATTTTTACCTTTATCGTGATGAGCATTTTCCCTTTCTCCTGTAGCGTATGTTGAAATATGTACAATTCAACCGCATCAAAGGGAATGAATACTGAAATGTGGCGAAAGATTATATGAAAAATAGTGTACTCCGTATTATTGTGAGAAAATTTTCTTGCGTAAAAAGTATTAGTATTACTCAGTAGGAAATAGTTAATACCTTTGCATCTATAGTTTGTGTTTGCTTTGCGAATCAAATTTAAAAGGTTTCTGGGGATCAAAACAAGGAAGTGCTGGGCCCTATCGAAAAAATATTTTCTCGAAATTGTACGGTTTCCTAGGCAACTAGGAAGGAATCTATAAAAATTAAAATAGGATTGAATAGCGAATTCGAGTTTTTGTCTGTACATAATAAATGCATACGTCAAATAGTTCTGTTGATAAATTTGTTTACTAGTTGATTTAAAGCTTCAAATTAATTTGTCGGCTACTGTTTCAAATGTGATATGTCAAAACTTACCCGCTTTTGCATTTCTTTTATCATTTTTTTGTTAATTATGATTTGGTTTATCCATTATTTTTTCTAGTTTGCAATTTTTTGTAATAATGACAGCAAGCTTACAAACATTCTGCCTTTCTTGCGGTAGCTACTAATCTGGAAATCCCTATCTGCTGCTGTGATTGCTCTACGAGCGAAAAAGAAAGCCATGCATAATTTAATTATAACAAAAGTAGACATGCATGTGATGTCTGGTGCCTGCGTTATGCTTTTGGATTTGTTGTTTTATCGACACACTGCATGCCAAACCTTTGATGAGATAAAACAAGTGTGTTTGTTGCACCATTTTTATGGTGTGTGACCATTACTTTTTAGTAAATACGATAACTACAATCCAATCAAACATTTTTCACAGTATTGTCGGCTATATTTTATTACAATGCTGAGGGAATTGTTAAAACGAAGACATGATCGGCATTTGTACGCGACGATTTGTATTTTGTAGTGTTTCTTACCATCCGGATTAGTACATGATAAATTAAAAGGTATCCATTTTCTTGAGATGAATATAGTAATGCGCAATGGGGATTGTTCGTAACGATCCAACTCTTTAAAATTGGCTAAGAATTTTGATTTGCTTCAAATCTATCGAGCGCAAAATTGCAGACCTGCCATTTTCTTTTCTCGTTAGCAACAGCGTCCCCATCTGCATTAGCGTAAAGATTATCAAATGACCAGATGCATCCTTCTTGGAGTGAAACATATTGTTGATGATTTCTTCACTAGTTACGAACTTATGCTGACGCTTTAGCTTCTATTATTTCATTCACATTGCAGGATCTTAGCTTTTTGTATATGAAAGATAATATAAAAGCATATCTTGTAGGTGAAAATATTTTGTTTAACGTTCCGCGCACAATGACCGAGTGAATGGCATGCCTCTTCGTCATTGAAAAGGGGTTGCACCTTCATGTTTCTCACTGTGATCAGCAGAATGCGCTGAAGGTACCACTTAGAAATTAGAATGCAAATGAAAATTCATATTATTGCATTGTGTCATTCTGTTTAAACCATTCAATTTAATAGTGGGGTACTCAATTTTTGAAATACATTCAATTTCGAGGATCTCACAATTCAACTGATCCTTCACTGGAGAGTACACATGTGTGTCGAATAATTTAGTTACCCGCGCGCATCTCGGAGATGAATGATTGAGTCATAACTTCTGTCGCAACTATTTTTTGAAATGTGTTTCTCAAATGCAGCTCCTAGCTTCCAAATTTTCTTTAAACAAGCTAAGTGAAATTTTCTCTGAGGGACAACACGCACTCTATGCTTCAATTTTTTGCGCAGCACCTTCTTCTACTCCTTGCTTGAGTTTTCCATCATGATTTTGATTAAGTTATCGTATCTAATAGAACTTTATCCATTTTCTCCCATTTGTTACGGTTTTGAGCGAGGACAAGTGGTATTAAAATCAACAACCCTCTCAACACATTGCAGAAATTTTTTGTTTTGTTTTCATGCCATGCCGCGGAAAATGTGATGATTCCATTCTCAAATTAAGTGCAGAAAATAGACAAATATCTAGCTCTTGCCTTACCTCAGCCCGTGCGCCGAAAGTTGATTCATGAGAAAAATTCATTTTAAAGCACATCTTTCAGTTGTACCTGTAGTATTTATTGCTTTAATCTTCTTCTCTTGAAGTGCAATACCAATCTCTACTGAAACTTGATTTTCAAATTTTCTTTCGTGTATTTTTTTTTCAGTATCCATTTTTAAATGTGTACATAAATTTGCAAAACTTGTGTTTTTCTTATAGCATTAGATGGAGAGATCACCAATATTCAATGGGAAAATGCCGTGCCAGCGACGTTAGCGAGTACGAATCGGTGGATACAGCAAGATTCTCAAAAGAACAAGGAATTTCAGAATTAAAAGCTAAGCAGATAGGCCATGTTGATGTGGCGCATTGCGGAAATAAAAGTAACCCATCAAAGTTCCCCTATCCATATTTGAATGTATTATTGCTGCAGCAAAGGCCTTTGGATGTGTTACTCTTAAATGCAGAAAAAATTCCGTTTGAAGATTTGTTTCGAACGTCTATAAAAACTCTTTTGAAGGAGGATTGGCATCCTAAACTTCACTGTAAATCTACAAAAATATCCACTCCGGCACAAATATTCACACACACAAAGGCAAAGGATCTCTCATCTCCTGCTCACTTTAACACGCATCCCAAAGCGAAAGCCTGCGAAACTGCTTTAAAAGAAGAGCATTCCAGAAGGTGTGATATCCCTGCATCTGTTTGGATCAAGAATACAACTATATTTCTTCCGAATGGTGATATTTACAGTGGAGAACAATACCTCTCTTGGAAACATGGGAGTGGCGTCTATCTTTGGAAAGATGGGCGTGCATACGCTGGCTTTTGGTATAAAAATAAACGTCATGGATGGGGCGTCTTCTTACTAAAAAATGGATGGAAGTACGAAGGATTTTGGAAAGGTGACAAAAAGCATGGATTTGGATGCCAATCATTACCAAAGGGGAAATGCTATATTGGGCAGTTTCAAAATGATGAATCCCATGGACGTGGAGTCCTGTTTTATCCTGATGGAATGCTGTATACTGGCCTATGGAAACAAGGATATATTCAACAGTTAGAGCTACTTTTTGAAGGACTAAATCGGCATCTATTTGTGGGGAAGGGAGGGGGTGCTCAATCCAATACAGAGAACATGCAAAAACGTGCTTATCCAAGTAGATATTTAAAGGAAATCGCTGTCAAAAATTTAGCTACACCGTCGTCGTGTGCGATGAAAGAGAGGCCCTTACCATTTTCTCAAAGTTTTGCTTCTATCGAATTTCCTAGCAGTTTTCTATCCTCGGAAATCTCCTTCTTATCCTCTTTATCAGCTGTTTCATCTTTTGAGCAGAAGCCATTGCCTCCCTCTCCGGTTTGTGTGAAGCCTCCCCTCTCTCTTTTAGAAAACCAAAATCAGCAATTAACCGCTTGTTTTGTTCCTACAGCGAACTCAGAAGCTAAAATTTCGTTTTCTCCCTACGAAGCAACCCTCCGTGATTCCTCTCTCCCAGAGGAAACTCCCTACGTGCGCCCCTCTGTGTGGAGTGATGAGAGTACTCTGCCATCACCTACCATTCTCTCTCTCTCCTCTTCTACAAGCATGCAGGTGATAGATGATCTTTCTCTTAGTGCGTTTACATCTTCCTCCGATGCTTCTACAAAGGTGTATGTTCCATCCTCTCTTTCATTCTGTAGGGAGGATGAAACCCCTTCTTATGAAATGGCCATAATTCTTGCCTCCTTACCTTCTGTTTCCCTTTCTTCCCATCCTTCCTTTTCTTCTGTATCGAATATACCGTCCTCCCCTATTTCTAATGATTCTTTGTCTGAACAGACTTGTAAAAATCCTCCTCTCCTATCCACTCTGTCTCCTTCTACCTCCTCTTCCCTTGAAATCGTTGTCTCTTTACCCTTTGATGAAAGCAAACATTCGAGAATCCATCAAAGGCTACGCAGTAATACGGCTGACTCTCTCCATTCTGTTAATTCGATCTTCCTCGAAGAAAAGCCTCCACCCCATGGCTTAGAGGCATTCTTACAGCCTCATACATTCTGTATACCGTACATTCTACCCTTTCTTTGGAAATCCTTGCCTAGAAGAATTTTTCAATCTGAATCCATAGCTGGATCATCCTGTACACCCTTACAACTTGCTGATCCATCCTCGCCTTCCACACTTACCGTGATTCCCTCCTCCTCTTCATTATTGCCAAGGCAACCCCTTTTGCTCTCCTTCAATTCCATCTTACCTTCTTCTTTTGCTAATATTTTTGCTGCTCTCCCTCCTCTACCCCCTTCTTCTTTTCCTGCTCTCCCTCCCTCCACCACCCGTTTCCCTTCTCCCTCTTCTTCTTTTCCTGCTCTTCCCCCTCTACCCCCTTCTTCTTTTCCTGCTCTCCCTCCTTCCATCACCCGTTTCCCTCCCCCTCCTTCTTCTCCCCCTTCTTCTTTTCCCCCTCTTCCTTCCTCCACCCCAGTTTCTCCCAACACAGAGACTTCCTCATCTTTTAAAGCTCGGAAGAATTCCTTGGCTGTGAATTGTCTTGGATGGAATCAGGACGAAGTTTGTTATTTTTTGTATTGTATTGGTTTCCAGAAATTTGCAGCTCTCTTTCGTTATCATCGCATAGAGGGTGACATTCTTCCATGGATTACAGAAGCGAGTTTACAAGACATGGCTATCCCCTTGTGGGAAGAGCGTCGGTGTCTTCTCTTAGCCATTGATCTTCTTCTCAAAGAGCGTCATTTCTCTGTCCACTGTTCTTCTTATTCTCCTGTAAAGCTTCATACAGATCCTAATTTAAGTTTATTTGAAATTCCTGCAGAGGATTTGATTTTGGAGGAGGCAGTGGGTGAAGGAAGTTATGGAACCGTCTACAGAGCTTCATGGATGCAGAAACATCTCTTTGCTCCCCCACCCACCATGGAAACGATGCATTCCTCTTGTTTTCACCTTCAAGAAGATGGACAGAGAGAGGCCACAGAGACCGCCTTCCTCCAGGAATCTTCGAGAGTCGATACAAAGAGAAGGTCGTCTGAATTTAAAAAATCCAAAACGCTCTCTTCTAGGTATACACGATGGCCTCTATCACATCGCTTTGCCACTACTCTCTCCGTTTTTACATCCATTCTTCCTTTTCCTATCCACTCATGGTTTTCTAAAACATCCAAACCTTCCTTCCCCTTAGCCAAGGAAGTTTGTTTGACAGCGCAAACACCCGACAAACACTCCCTTCCTACGGATGTTCTACCCTCTTTCGCTGTATATACACCCCAAGCCACTCCCTCCTTGGAACGTTCGTTGCATCCTACAGCATGCGTCCCTCTTTTGAAACCGCCTTGCACGCTCTCTGGTTTTTTCTCTTCCTCTAAACCTTCTCCTACGTCTCTCTCTCCTCCCAAGTTATTTCCTTCCAAACCTCTCTCTCCTCCCTCCTCCTCCCCTCTCTCTCCTCCCCCCCCTCTCCAGCCCTCCACAATGTGTGTGGCTGTGAAAGTTTTCCGGCACAGTGATAACAGAGCGTTGCTACGAAATTTTTACTCCGAGCTGAGCATCCTCACTCGCCTCCGTCATCCCAACATCACTCTCTTCTTGGGAATTATTTTATCTCCTCAATATTGTTTAGTGACAGAATATATTCCCAATGGTTCTTTATTTGATCTTCTACATGTAGAACTCATCACTCTCTCCTTCAAACAATGCCTTTGTATAGCCATGGAAATTTGTTGTGGGATGATGTATCTTCATCATCATGGAATTCTCCACTGTGATCTCAAATCTTCCAATATCCTTATTTCTGAGTATGGCCATGTGAAAATTTGTGATTTTGGATTAGCCAGCTTAGCAGAATGGCCCATAGAAGAAGATTTACCAAGGCATATGGGCTGTATAGGAAGTTTACATTGGATGGCTCCTGAAGGTTTGGAAGAAGGGAGAGAAGAAGAGGGAGAGAAGAAGAGGGAAGAGAAGAAGAGGGAGAGAAGAAGAGGGAGAGAAGAAGAGGGAAGAGAAGAAGAGGGAGAGAAGATGAGGGAGAGAAGAAGAGGGAGAGAAGAAGAGGGAAGAGAAGAAGAGGGAGAGAAGAAGAGGGAGAGAAGAAGAGGGAAGAGAAGAAGAGGGAGAGAAGATGAGGGAGAGAAGAAGAGGGAAGAGAAGAAAAGGGAAGAGAAGAAGAGGGAGAGAAGATGAGGGAGAGAAGAAGAGGGAAGAGAAGAAGAGGGAGAGAAGAAGAGGGGAGGGAGAAGAAAAAGAAAAAGGAGGAAAAAAAAAGGAGAAAAGGAAATGAAGATGGATAGTAAAAAGATGAAAAAATGAACGTCATGAAGTTGTAATCAAAGAAAAGAATGCAAACTGCGTTTTAAAAGAGTTTCAGAGTTTATAAAAGCAGTTCATTAGTATGAAAATAATTTTCTTCAATGAAATATTCTTTATCCTCTTAAAACTATTTTTTTCTTCGAAAAAAAGAGTCCAAGAGACAGCCGTATGTTCAAAATTTTTATATATTTTATTCTTTTATACATTTTAAAGTTTTCAAATTCTCTCTTCTTATACAGTTGTCTATATACCCATTTTTTAAAAATAAAAATATAGAATTCTCTTTTTGGTTGTATATATGCAGTTCTACGTGGAGAAGGAATGACTAAAGCTTCAGATGTTTATTCTTTTGGAGTTATTCTTTGGGAAATGCTCATTCGAGAGATTCCTAGAGCGAGTGTGTACAAAAGGAATGTAGAAGGAATCTATCTAATAATAAAATATTCTTTTGATTTTAAAGAATTCTATCCTGGATGTGTAAAATCCTTCTTTGTTCTCTTTATCGTCTCTCTTTTAATGCATTTTTCTCTCTCTAATATATATAGGGGAGTGTGTCATCCCTTCTTCTTCTTTTTTTTGTAGATTCTCTATTTCTTCTAATTCTATATATCTATATCTATCTATATAGATTCTCTATTTTTTCTAATTCTATATATCTATATAGATTCTCTATTTCTTCTAATTCTATATCTATCTATATAGATTCTCTATTTTTTCTAATTCTATTTCTTCTTCTTTTTCTAATTCTCTATACTATTTTCAAAATTCCTATCTCTTTCCTCCTCCTCTCCTTCTCTTTTATATATTTTTTTCTTTTATTTTATTTTTTTTAAATTAGATATTCGTTCTCCTAATCATTTATTAGTGGCTGTTGGATATGGTGCCTTTACAATTATTCCACCAAAAGGATTACATCCATTACTTTTTTCTATTCTTTCTCGATGTTTATCCATTCAACCAGAGAAACGATGTACATTTGATTGGTGTCTTCATCAACTCTCTCGATTGTTAGATTTCACTACTGTAGAAGAACCTTTGAAATTATTTATGGGTCAAATGGATGTTTTACCAGAGAAATAATAAAATTTTAATAGAAGAAACAGGGATTTTGGAGGATGAAGAAGAGGTGGTGGATGGATAGAGAGGTGAAGGGATGGAGGAAGAGGAGGTGGATGGAGAAGATTTAATGAAGAGGATATTATAAAGTGAAATACTAATGACCAAAGGAGTTTCTTTTGTGTATGTACCACCTTTCATCATAAAAAACAATTTTTTGTAGATAATTTAATACTTTATTCATATTTTTATATAATGAAAAAGAAGTTTAGATATTCATACACATTTCAAAGCCTCCTTTTCCTTTTCTTGGCCTTTTAAAGTAAATGGAAATAAATTAATATTTTATTAACAAAATCGAAATAGAGTTATGAAATAAATTTGAAAACTCTTCACGTTTTTTAATTTTTGTTATTTCTAAGCACTGCTGAAAGTTTTTCTCTTTGTTAAAAATATCCAACATAACTGTGATGAAGGTTTTTGATCTTGTATACTTCTTTCTGAAGTATCTCTCATCTTTCATTTCATCTTTCATTTCATCTTTCATTTCATCTCTCTCTCACATCTCTCTCTCTCACATCTCTCTCTCTCACATCTCTTTCATTCCCCTTCATCGCGTTTATTAAGTTTGATACTTTCTATTCAAATTGCGTTTTTTGTAATGAAATTCAAAGAATAAAAATTATCTCTGTAAATTTATGAAAAGAAAGGAATGAAGATATGAAATCTCAACCTTAAAGCAGTTTTTCTCTGCTTCAAAACTGGAAAGTGTGAAAAATGTATATTAAAATAAAAAGAGATATCCATTCTATTATTAGAGAAATATGCCTCTCGGATTAAAAAATTCATTAAAAAGAAAAATGAAAACAAATTTTCTTTATCTTTTTTTCAAAATAAAAAATTACAATGAAATTTCTACTTCAATGTAAGCCTTGCAAATCTTGAATTTCTTCAATTAATTCTTGAAGCGTTGCATAGAGAGGAATAGAATTTTCTTCTGCTAAAATACTGCAAAAAAAAAAATTGAGAATAGAAGAGGAGAAAAACTGAGAGGAAGAAAAAATTTCAATAAAATATATTCTTTTATTGAAATTTTTTATTTTATTTTTTATATTAAAATATATTCTTTTATTTTCTTTTCTTTCTCAATTCTATAGTATTTATATATACTATTTCTTCTAATCCTTTTTATATAATATATATTATATAATTAACTTTCACAAGAAAGATTATACCTTTGAAGAGATTCAAAAATTTCAACTTGTAAAACTTGTGGAAACAAAAGAAAGTATTCAATTAAATTTCCATCAATAAATCCACAATGATCCAACTAAAAATAATTTAAAACAATGTATAATATAATTCCACTTTAAAATATATTTATAAAATATTTTAAAAATAAATTTAATTTGTATCTTATTTACCGTTCCACTTTCATTATGGAAATTTCTCCATTGCTCATGATTCAAATCTGTAGAAATTTTTAAAAAAATAGAAGATGAAATAGTAGGAAAAAAAAAATTCCTCTCTTTGAATTAAATATTTCTATGTTTTCTTCTTTATATTTTTATCTTTTTTTCTATAGTTTTATTATTTCTATAATATATCCATTAGAATTTCTTTCTTTACTAAAATTAGATTATTTTTCTTTCTTCCTCTTCCACACTCTCTATTCTTTTATTTACACTAAAAAAATATATTTCTAATAAACTTCTTCTACCTCCAAATCCAACAACTGTAGAACAAATTGCTTTTTGTAAAAATAAAAATCGTTGAAATTGTTTTTTTCCTTTCAAAGATAAAACAACTCCCATTCCTCCTTCTGCAGAACCCCACAAATATTCTGCTGCTGGTGTAATGCCTTTCATAGCTAAACTATATATATTTTTTTTTAAAAATAAAATTATATATACTAAAAATATATTAAAATAAATATATAAATAGATAGAATAAAAATATATTAAAATAAATATATAAATAGATAGAATAAAAATATATTAAAATAAATATATAAATAGATAGAATAAAAATATATTACTATAAAACAAGGTAACCTTTTTTTCTCCCATAGAGTAAGTTTACAGCTAGAGAGAGATCCTGGAATAAAACGATTAATAGATTCAGAATGATGAAACATTCCAACCACCTAAAATATAAAAAATTTATTTATTTTTAATAAAATTAATATTATAAAATATAAATAATTTATCTATTGTTAATAAAAGAATAATAAAAAATAGAATTTATAAAGAGAAAATGTAGAAACTATACATACTGCCAATCGAGCACGATCATTACTCAGTGGACTTTCTTTATTTCTGAGGAAAAATAAAATATTAAAAATATAGTATAGAAATGAATAGAAAAAGAAGAAACGAAATTTTCAAAGTATAAATATTTAATTTTTTAATCAATTTCCTTTTTTATTGAAAAAAATGCAGTGGATAAATAAATTTATAAAATTTTATTAGACTATTTAAATTTACAAAGAAGTGTAGATAATTATTAAAAATAATTTTTTTATAATAAAGTTTTTTATTTTACCTTTTAAAAAGAGTAAAATTGCAAAAACTATCTGTAACCAAATATAAATCTGGAGTTAAGCAGCATACATCCCTTTAAAAAAAAAATATATATAAAGAAATATATAGGAAAAAATTATTTATTTTATTTCTACTGCAATTATTTATTTTATTTCTACTGCAATTATTTATTTTATTTCTACTGTAATTATTTATTTAATTTTATTTTTTACGAAATTGTCCTTGTATTTTTAATATCCTTTTGTTTAATTTCTTCATTTTCTTTCAAAATTTTATATTAAAAAAAATAATAATAAATCTCCTTACATCGTCCAAAGTGTTTTATTATCCCTGCATAGCTCGGTGAAAGCCTTCTGTAATAATAATAATAACAGAAAATTTTTAATAAAATTTATATATATATTTCCACATAATAGTATATTTTTTTAAAAATTTATAAAAAAATATAGAAAACCAAATTTTAATAAAAAAAAATACATTTATATCAAAATAATGAAAAAAAAATTTATTTATATTTTATTAAACTTACGAGAGAAGAATCATAACGAAAAACGGATACGGAAGAATGAACATCACCCACCAAAATAATTTCATCTCTGCAACCATTTTTAATATAGTTTAGTATTATATTATATATTTTTATTTTTTATTTATTTTTTAATATTCTAGGGGTATTTTAATATATTTTTAAAAAGATTTAATTAAATTACTAAACTCTACTAATATACTCCTATACTAGAATAGAATGTTTTTCCTTTAAAGTAGATTAAATAAATGCTATAAAACTAGTAATAAATTTTTCTTTTCTTTATTATAATAATAACATATTTTTTAATATTATTTATACATACTTTACATCAACACCAGTAATCCAAACATTTGTAGAATGCCATGCTTCACATTGAAGTTTTTCAGAGTGAAGGATACATCGAGAGAAAGAAGAAATAGTATTCAAAAGAGATTTTGAACTTTGTGGTAAATATATAGCAAGCTGTAATAAAACAAAAAAATAATATATAAAATATTAAAATAAAAATGATATATAAAAATAATATAATAAAATATAAGTATTCTTTTTTAAAATAAATTTTCAAAAACATATTCCTTTTACAGATACTAGAAATGCTTCTCTCTTTCTAAAATTTTATAATTTATATACAAACTTTCTACTAACTCTTTATACTATTATTATAATAAAAGTTTATAATTTCTTCTTTGCATTTGAATCCATAGTATTTCCACTTCTTAAACAAATATAACAAAATACTAATTTTATAGGCTAATTATTACTAAATATATATATATATTTCTATTTTTTTTTTTTTTTTTATCAATTTATTTACAAAAAGTTTCTAATTATATATATTTTTTATAATTAAAAAAAACTTACTTTATTATTTACAGCAGCTAAAATCCTATCTTTGTATGGATGAACAAATGAAACGCATCCACCCAAATCGGTGCTCACATCACGAAGTTTCACACATTTCCCTTTTTGTGCCTAAAAAATAAAAAATAAAAAATAAAATAAAATAAAAGAAGAATTTAAATAAATAAAAATTTAAAGAATGTTAGTTGTATTAAAAAAATAATATAATAATAAATTTATTAATATAATAATAGTATTAGAAAAAGTAGATTTTTAAAAAATTCTATTAAAAAATGTAGAAATATTAAAAATAATATAATAATAAATTTATTAATATAATAATAGTATTAGAAAAAGTAGATTTTTTATTAAAAAAAAAAATTCCTTATATAATACTATGGAAAATAGAATTTTAAAGTATAAAAAATAACTCATCAAAATAACTAAAAAATTAAATTATTTTTTTTATTATAAATATTTTAAAATAAGAAAAGTAGAAGAAAGAGTATTAAAAATAAAGTAAAAATGCAAAGTACATTCATTTCTTCTTAGATAAATAAAAATAAAATTTTCCAAATAAATATATATTACTATAGAAACAGTTTATTTAATTATAAATTTTTTTTAATATATCCAAAAAAAAATTTTATATACAAAAATGTATACATTTTTACTCTACGGGGTGAACATTTCGCTTACAGAAGGAAATATTTCAAATAGAAGAATTCTTCCTTCACTTGGATCCAATTCTTTTTCAATTAAATCTGTGGTACCTGCTACTATACAGAGATGTTTCTCCAACAAATTTAATTCCATACAACAAAGAGAAGCTATCGTGCAAGAAGTTGTCAATTCTATAAAAAAAAAAAAATTTTTAAGAATAAGAAGAAGAAGAAGAGGAAAAAGAAGTATATTAAGAAGAAAATATTAATTGAAAGAAAGGAAGGAAGTGAGATGAGTTGAGAGATGAGATGAGAGATGAAAGATGAGAGATGAAAAATGAGAAATGAGATGAGAAATGAGATGAGAAATGAAAGATGAGAGATGAAAAATGAGAAATGAAAAATGAAATGAAAGATGAAAGAAAAATAAAAACAACAAAAATGGATAAATTGTATACTAAATATGTTTATCTTATAAAATACAATTTTATTTAAAAGTATTCCATCCAACGAATTATTTTTAAAATTTTTTTAAAATCCTTCAACTCTCTATACAATTTTACATATTCTTTATTAGCATTTGTATCTCTCTTCTTCCATTTATTTGTATAGAATGTGTGAACAGTTTCAATGTAGAGAATCTATACATATCCATGGTCTTACCAAATTCAAATTCTAATTCAAAAGATTCCAAATGATAGAAACGAATCAAACCTACAGAAGACTGTGAATTCTACAAAATAAAAAAATAAAAAATAAAAGATATGAAAATCAAAGAGAGTTCTCCTTGTATTTCAATAAAAAAGAGAGAAACATCTCTCTCTCTTTCATTAAATCAAATTTTATAACTTTCTTACACATATATTTCTTCTTCTTCTACCACATTGAAATTCTTATGAAAAAGAGAGCTTTTGAGAAATCTCTAAACCATCAAAAAGATTATTAAATAAAATATATTCTTTCTCTCTCTTTTCTATAAATAACTCACAGGAGGAAGCATAATGGGTGCACAGGCAACCACTAAGAGTCCAGATTCTTCATGATATAAAACTCTAAATAGAAAAACAAAAAATATAAACTATTCATTTTATTTTTTTAAAGAATTCAAACTCCAAGAATTATATTCTTTTAATGAAGTATACTCTCCATTCTCGATAAAACTTTAAAATTTGTAGAAAAATCCATTGAATTTATCCTACTAGGATACTTCTTTCCTTGTCTTTATTTATTTTATTTTTTTCTCAACTTCCTTTTCATCTTATTTTTCATTTTTATTCTCTAATACTTTCTCAGATTTCCCTTCTCTTTTCATCTTTTCTTTCTACACTCTTGTCTTTATTTTCTATTCTCACTATTCTCTTTATTCTCTCTTTATTTTCTATTCTCTCACTACTCTCCCTCTCCTACTCTCCCTCTCCTACTCTCCCTTCTCTACTCTCCCCCCTCTCTACTCTCCCCCCTCTCCCTCTCTCTACTCTCCCCCCTCTCCCTCCCCCCCCTCTCCCTCTCTCTCTACTCTCCCCCCTCTCTCTCTACTCTCTCTCCCTCT